>OY986439.1:170002499-170197499 GCA_963920525.1 Dichetophora obliterata
AATGAATAAATGAATAAATGAATAAATGAATAAATGAATAAATGAATAAATGAATAAATGAATAAATGAATAAATGAATAAATGAATAAATGAATAAATGAATAAATGAATAAATGAATAAATGAATAAATGAATAAATGAATAAATGAATAAATGAATAAATGAATAAATGAATAAATGAATAAATGAATAAATGAATAAATGAATAAATGAATAAATAAATAAATGAATAAATGAATAAATGAATAAATGAATAAATGAATAAATGAATAAATGAATAAATGAATAAATGAATAAATGAATAAATGAATAAATGAATAAATGAATAAATGAATAAATGAATAAATGAATAAATGAATAAATGAATAAATGAATAAATGAATAAATGAATAAATGAATAAATGAATAAATAAATAAATGAATAAATGAATAAATGAATAAATGAATAAATGAATAAATGAATAAATGAATAAATGAATAAATGAATAAATGAATAAATGAATAAACGAATAAATGAATAAATGAATAAATTAATAAAATGGATTAATAAATAAATAAACAAAAATAAATATATACTATTGTAGCTTACTGATGGACCACCTTAGGCATAGCCACGGTCAACATTTACGTGAAAAAAATCTTGAAAAAGTAAATGGTATTGATGCCGCTCAATGGCAGACTCAAAATAAATATTTTATTCACTGTTGCAAATTTTCTGTTTTCTTTTCATTTTCGAAAATAAAACGCTTTAAACATCAGCCTTTAGATTTTGAACAAAGTGTTTTTGAAAATTAAATGCTAATAATTTCAAGCAAAAGTCAATTTTTTTTGCAAAAAGACGTGAACTGTTGTGCTTGAAACTTTTTTGAAGTCGATTCTGTACTTTTTGATAAATATTCTTGTTTTGACAGGTAATAAAGTTGCTCGCTATTACTCGAACTAAATTCAAAATTTACTTGAAGTCAGTACGGAAACAGAACTAATTTCTTAATTGTGTTAAAGAAAATCGTGATTTAAAATCTTTAACCGTTGGCTTAAAGAACAATTTCAAACTTAAAAAATAATGTTAAATTTTAATCATTTGCGCAGATTATAAAAACTTTCAACTTTTTAGCCCTTGAGCTCAGAATGTATCAAAAGTATAGAAAAACTGCTACCGAAATTGAAAAGCTCGTAAAATTTTAATTTGGAACCGTACAAAAAATATTGAGATTCCTTACCTTTTGATAGTTTTGAGCGCTCGAACGCTAAACATTGTGTGGCATAAGCAGAAAAGATTCCAGCAAAAAAAGTGCTTCCAAAAGAATGTAAAGAGGAAGGGAAAGTCTGGAATTCCATCCCTTCCACTTTCATACCCAGAAGGCATTCTGTTAACATATGCATGTCATTATCTAGAAGTGCTTCCAGAATAAGTTAAATGGAAGATTTCTTTGAGCCCTTTAATGAAAGAATTCTAGTAGGTCTTTTTGAGGAGAACTTTAAGAAGGCATTGCATGGAATGAAATGGATTTTGTGGTTAGGGGGCTTAAAAAATCTCACGGAAAATATCCCGATCTTCTCGCGGAAGTTTCTTGTTTTGGGTTTAAAAAAAACTACTTAAAATATCCCTTTTCCCGATTTTAACGGTATTTTGGTGTCTGAAGTAGGAAGTGGTTGCATTTTGTTGGAGGTTTGAAAAATCCCAAGGAAAATGAAAAAATACCTGAAAAAAATAATTGAAACTAAATGCTATTTGATTCTCTTTGAAAAGTAGTTTATGAGAATGCTTCTTGAAAGCACTTCTTGATAAGGCTTAGAAGAAGCACAACTGGATCTGTAGAATATCTTCTGGAAGCAGTGTCGCTAAGAACGCATGTCAATTTGTAACAAGAATTATGCTCGGAACTTAATTGGTTTGAAAGTTCTTTTTTGGGAAGAACAAAAAAAGCAAAAGTAGTAGAGTACGTTTTTGAACCAGCGAAAGTGACTTTGGGTGTACCGCATGGTGCAGTTTTGGGTACACCGTTTTTATCATTTATATAAACGACATGGAAATGGCTTTACATAAATCGAAGATATGCAAGTTCCTCGATGATACCTTATGGTATGTGACAGGTGACTCTGTTAAAGTATGCATTAGTTAACTTAACTCTGATTTAGAAAATGTTGGAAATCATTTAAAAATTTGCAAACTCCAACCTAATACAATTAAAACAAAGGCTATTATTAATAACGGTGACTCCAGCAATAAAATTGTTGTAAATGGTGAAGAAATTGAATATGTAAAAAACATTAAATATTTTGGTATTATGCAAGATAATATTATGCTCCACTGTTCTTGTACACGGAATCCCACTATATTTGTCTTATAAATTTGGGGTCTCTGAAGACAAAAATCTAAAAAAAACTTTTTTATGGATACGCTTTGTTTTGTTCAATTTTTAAACTTTTTTCCCGTTGTTTTCGAATATAGTTGCATATATTTAAACATATATTTTATAGTATTTATCAAAATTGTATAGTTAAGCCTATTAAGCTAAGCTCAATAAAATTTTCTACATGTTTGTTGAACTAACTTTTTAATTTGAATGAGTAGTTTTTGCGCTATAAATAGAAATATTTAAAAAAAATAATTTTTTTCACGTAAAAATGCGAGTCTAAAATGCTTTCAAAAATTCATAAAAAATCAAAAACTGCAAAAAGATGTGAAATGTTTTCTTTTAATCTTAAAAAAATATAATTAAAAGAGAAAATAAATTGGAGTTGAAAGGAATTCGTTCAAAACTAATTGCAGGAGATCCAATTGAGTAATGTACTAAAATTCGATATTTTACTGTTTTTTACATTTTTGGTCATATCCTACTTAGACAGGTCAATCCAAAAATATCTGTGGCTTAAGGCAGGTGGCATCTCTGAAAGAAGGCCTGTATTTCAGTTTTTGTTCGTGTGACAGCAAAGCGAGGCATCACAGATTTGCTGCAAAAAAAATATGGTCAGTACTTTTAAATACCACCAAATAATATTAATCGGCAATGGGAAAAATTTATTTTTGTTTTCAGACGACACATGAAATTCATGTCACAGATTTGATTGCACCATGTCACTGATTGCTTCTTTTGTTTTATCACAAAGAGCGGATTTGGAAAAAATATGCAATGGTATTACCCGGAGAAATCAAGAGGTGGGTTTGAACTTCCAGTTCCCGTTTCAAATGAACATTCATATCTATCATGTCTTAAAAAAAAGAATGCTTTCTCAAAGCACTCCGACTTCAAACGAAAACAGTTCTTCTGAGAGTGAACTTGAAATCAAAGAAAACCCAAAAGCCCTTACGCAAGAAGCAAAAAAGAAATCTTACCAAAGAAAAAGTTCAATTACTTGCATCCCGCTTGAAAGAACGACATTTGGTAGATAGAGATGTCAACTCATCGTTCTACCGAGACGGGCATAAGCCTTATGTAAAATATTATACTGTCAAACAAGACATGTGATATTGCCGTAATATTCCCGGAATATTCAAAGAGTTTGGTCAACCTTTTGGATTATATCAAAAGAAAGGAGATTCTTTATTGACAGTAACAAACAAAGTTTGAAAGCAGTTTTATTGCACAACGGCAACGACAAACCATCGCTGCCCATTGCACATTAGACCGGTCGTTAAAAATAAATTTTGAAGTGCCGGGCAGATTCTGTTTCCTTTTGGTCTAAAACCATTAAATTTAAAATTTGGGGCTGATCGGATAATATTTAGTGGCCGCGCCCATCAACCAAAAATTTAAATACATGAAATATATGGAAAAAATTTATATTTACCCAATATTCTTCAAATTAAGTGCACAAAAGAGAATATTTTATATATATCGTTTTGAAATATTTCTCTTGCTGTTGCAAAGCAAAACAAAAAAGTACCGTTGCAGTACCCATTTTCAACAGATTCGCTGCGGTTTGGGATAACCTTGATCACGAGTTGTACAAATGTGGTCTAGATGATGAAATTGTCCGCTCTAAAATAAGTAACGAAGAATCTGAAGCTCTAAAAATATTCTGCAATAATCAGCTGCAGCAAATGCAAATCCGTGCAGATTATAAAGAATTTCTTCAACTTACCTTGACATTTCTTGGAGAAGATGGTATGAATTTTTTCACATGCAGTTCAACATCACATGCAAGGTTCATGGGAAAAGGATTGTATTGCTTGAAAATATTTCTTTTTAGAGGGCAGTTTCGCTTAACAGCAGCAGAATTCAAAGCTTTGCGAGAAATTTGTATTTTTCTTGTGAAGATTTACATAAAAAACTGGTACGGATGCCCAAACGCCATCCAAGCTCCAAGCCAGGATCTTCAATTTATAAAAAATGCCATCGCCTACGCAGAAATTGATAAAGAAGTATCTGACACAATTTTGTCGAAATTTAAAGCACATTTGTGGTACTTAACACCGGAAACTACAGCCTTAGCATTCTTTGACCCTAATGTTTCACTAGAAGAAAAGCGTGAAATGGTGAATTGTCTACAATCAATAGAACCCAATGTAAACCTATTGGAAGGGCGAAGAATTGCGGACCCAAAAGTGCTCCACCTCACCTCATTGAGAGATTTTGTCTCTTATAAAACTAACTATTTCTTTTCGGCATTCAACTTATCTGCGGCCTTTTTGCAATGCGATCCATCAACATGGGTAGAAAACGAAGACTTTCAAGCAGCATTGGATTTTAGTCGGCAGTTATTTGTTGTCAATGATAATGCAGAACGCGGTGTGAAATTTATGAAAGATTATAACCGCATTCTAACGAAGAATGAAGAACAAAAACAATTGGTCTTTCAGTTTGTTGAAGCATATAGGACAAAATTTCCGACTCATAACAAGTCTACACTCAACTCAGAAATAAGTTTAATCTCTTAATTATTGCTGTTTTCTTCCCTTGCCTTTTATATATTATGTTAATTAAGTAAATATAAATTTTTTCCATATATTTCATGTATTTAAATTTTTGGTTGATGGGCGCGGCCACTAAATATTATCCGATCAGCCCCAAATTTTAAATTTAATGGTTTTAGACCAAAAGGAAATAAAATCTTTTTGGAAAATAACGACCGGTCTATTGCACATGCTGTCGATATGAAGAAAACTTATGAGATAATAGGTGTGTTTCCGTACTCTACACTGTGTAATATTTGTGTAACTTCTGGTAAGCTCGAATTGAGAGAGTAAAAATGAAATTTGAGAATATTAGCAAAAGTACGGAAATAGCTTTTAGTAAGTTTCGAGCACAAAACAGCTGATTCTGACAGCAGACGAGTCAAACGTAAATAGCGCCAATTGAAATTGTCGTAATTTTAATGTGAAGTAAATTTTTTTAAGCTATAAAATCTTTTAAGCTATAAAATCTTTTAAGCTATGTTTTAAGTTATAAGATTACTTCAAATAATGTGTTTACAGTTAAAAATAGAAGATTAAAAGAAACTGCAATTTGTAAATTTATTTTTAGCAGCACAATTTGTGAATATTTGTGAAAAACATAAACAAACATTTGACATTTGCTTGTTCTTCTTGATGCTTGTTCTTAATTTACTCGAAGTCTTGAGTTCTAGCACGCTCTGTGCACATTCTGTGCTCGAGAGAGCGATTTTATGCTTGTTCTTCTTCTCCCATTTGTTACACAAAAGTACGGAAATAGATAATAGCGACTCACAATTCACACAGTGCGAGTACGGAAACAGACCTACAGCCCTATTCTGGCAGCTTAACTAAGCTCACCACATTAACAAAATAGTTAATATTAACAATTTGTTAAGGTTTCGTATTCTGCTGCAAATTTAAAAGCTCTTTTCCTTACAATTTTGTTAATAACAGAAAGAGTCTAAACAACGAATGAAATGTATGTGCTTAGATAGAAAATTGTTGTTAAAATAATAAAAAAATACAAACTATAATATAATATTGAGTTTAAATACATTAAACTGAAAAATGGAAGAATTTTTTACTTATTTTAAGTGTTGATAATGAAATCTTTCAGTAGCCGTGGCAAATTTTTCAAGCGCTTGCAAAGTCACAAGCAGCACTCGAAGCATCTGTTTATATAGCGCATCTCTTCTTTCAATAGGCATATAGATTTTCACCATGCATGGTGAACTTTAAAAGCTTTTTAAGCTTTAATGTTGTTAATGATTTTTAAGAATACCAACATTTACATAACATAACAATCAGCTTAGCAAGAGCTCCTTAACTATTTCTTGTTAAGCTAACAACCAGAATAGGGCTGCTAATGTCAAAATGGCTTAAAAACATGTAGTATGAAGAGCATGAGGGAAAGTTTGTTTGGATTTGAAAGTGGTCGCCATTTTGTGTAGATTGCAAAGTGGTTACACAAAATATTGTTGTTTTCTGTGACTTTGGGACAGTCGTGCTCGTTTCGAGCATTATGTCAAGAAGGACTAGCCAAAAAGAGACGACATGAAAGTCGGAAGACACAATGTCAAATATGTTGCTCTGGTTAAAATGAAAAACATAATTTGGCCAGCTTTGCACATCAAATTGGGACTAATTTATTAACGTGGGACTAAAACTTTATTAATGCTCAGAAAAGGGAAGGAGAAGCATTTATTTTCTTAAAAACATTGTTTTCGAAGCTGTCATTGGGATAGGGATAAATCACAAAAGGTGTGTTTGATGACCAATAAAATAAAAAAGTGCTGTGTAGCGAAGAGTTGCAAGCGTTTGCACTCATATTTGGATTTCTTTCCCCCAAATCTTGGTGAAGTAAATGATAAACACGGCGAACGTTTTCATCAGCAAATTAAAAACATTTAGCAACGCTATCAAGGATCCTGGAATGAGAACATGATGGGGGATTATATTTGGTTTTTCAAATGAGAAATAAATTCGGAAAACTAAAGAAAGCAAAAGAGAACCATGAACTATTTTGAAGACTGTGAAACAAAAGAGCTGTTAAAAAAAAAAGCATTGAAAGTAAAATTAAAAAAAAAAAATGTAAAAAAACAGTAAAATGTCAAATTTGTGTACATTCACTCAAATGAAGCTCCTGCCCTTCATTTTGAACGAATTTCTTTTATCGATAGCTTATTTTCTTTATTAATAATATATTTTTAAGATCAAAGAATTACCATTTTTTGCAGTTTTCGATTTTTTTTTGAATTTTTGAAAACATTTTTGGCTCTTATTTATACGTAAAAACATAATTTTTTCAAAATATTTCTTTTTATAGCACAAAAACTACTCATTCAAATGAAAAAATTTGTTCAGCAAACATGTAGAAAATTTTATTGGGCATAGTTTGATAGGCTCAGCCTTACAAATTGGATAAGTGGTATCCAAGATATCATTAAATATATGCAACTATAATCGAAAAAAATGGAAAAAAGTTTAAAAATTTTATATAAATAATTTTTTTGCGATTTTCATGTTTAGAGACCCAAATATATTAAAAAATATAGTGAGATGCCTTAAAGAACTTTTTTCTGATTTTGGCGCATAGTTTAATCAGTTGAAATATTATTATAAATATTATTATGGAAATGGATTTTTCGATTTTTCTGAGCCATTCGAATCTTTTAACTCAATTGGACAAAAAACATAAAAATACACATTGGCTTTTTCAGCATGATAGGGAAGATTAACAATGTTTTTTACAAATGTACTAGAAAAAACTTTTTCTGGACAAAAATTACAGTTGCTTAGAGTCATTATAATTTTGTAAAGTTTTAAAGACGATACAGGCTTAAAATAAAAGTTATTTGGAAGAAATACCTCCTTATCTAAGCAATCACAGAACGATCTTTATAATCCATTATTAGAAACAACGTTAATGCCAATATTCGAGAAGTATCAATATCGAAATATTTAATAAACCTTTTTTTAACTCTAAATTTCCTTGTTTTTTCCTAGTTTTAAATTTATAAATACTTAGAAAGCTTTTTAAAACAATACTTTAATAATTTTAATTCAATAATTTTTTCGACTACATAAAAATACAATAGATAAAGAGCAATGTGTGTGTTCGTACTATTGCAAAAAAATTATAGGTTTTTTCTTGATATGCAACCTATTACAATTAAAATGCAACTTTTTACAAATCAGAGTCATCTTTTACAAACTCTTTGCATGTAACTTTTACCAGTGTAAACAACTTAAATTGCGCGTATTCTTTGCATTGTGTTGATTTTCTAGTGGAAATATATAATTATTAAAAATATAATAAAGTTTGTTATCCTATTTTAAGCATCGGATTTACATTTTGTATTAATATCGTTTCATTTAGGTACAGTTTTTCAATGAAAAATAGGCTATTTTTGGAAATTTCTCGTTAGCTTGCTATGAAAAATGTGTTTAAAAAAATGCTTGGGATTAGGGCTTTTAATCCCGAAGGATTTTGACAAATACCGAGATTTTTTGGGATCCCGATATGTCAAAATTTACAAAAATGTCATTTAGCTGTATTAAAAGCCTCTTACTTAATAACTCTTGCTCTTAATTTCTGCGTTTTAAGAAAAAAGAATTGCATATAATTCTTTTTTGATTTTTCCGACAACGTTTACTATTAATGTCCGCATTTTGTATGAAATAATTTCACTGTGCGATGGTTCAAATACTCACACTCAGCTGTTATTATTGCTGCTGATGCTGATGCTGGTGCTGCTACTTCTTCTGCTAACACCACAAAAACACCCGCGCGAGCTCTGTTAATATAAGCTAGCAATAACAACAACAACAGCAACAGCACCAAAAACAACATCATCAGCCATGAGTGAAGCCTGCGGGCGGCCTCATTTTAAACGAGCGCTACATAGTTTCTTGTGTGTGTTCTTATGTGCATGTGTATTCGTGTTACGTTATGTGCTTACATATGTTGTATCTGTGTGTGCAGACATTTTTCACAAATGACCTAGCCCTATATTATAACGTCTTGCTAGCGTTTAACGCTTACGTTAACGTCGATCAAAACACGTTACTAGTGCAAGAAACGTCTAACAGCATCTTTTTAATGATTTAAATGTATTTTTTCTGGTTTTAAGGTTTTTTTTTATTATTATCAAACTAAGTGAGAATTGTTGAAAAAAGAGTGGAAAATTGTATGATTCTTATTTTTTTATCCAAGCTGTTAAGCTCAAAGTGTGCCCACACGCACACGCACACACATACACACAGCTACTTTTGCCTCACAAAATGTTTTAGTGTATGAAGCTGCAAAATTAACCTCGCGTTGCCTTAAATTAGCCCTTAAATCGTAACCATTATCTGCAACGCTAACTCGTTACTTAAACAGCCACAACAAAAGAAACAAAGATAACAAACACAAACAAAAAGAAAATGAATTAATACATAAAAATGTTGAAATAAAAAAAGGGACTCGTTTCGCGGTTGTTTGCATTTTTATGTGTTTGTGTAAAAGTGAAAACATGTTTTTTATTTAAATATATGTATAAATACACATATATTTATGCATAAAGAAATAAGCATATACATAAATGAATTCATCATTGTATAGTATTTGTAGCTGTGCAAAAATGAAATAAAAATTAGCAAATTCTAAAAAAATTTAGCAACAACAAAGAATGCAGCATACAAATCAAAATCATTCTCCTATAATATTTAAGTTATACAATTTCTGATAAAATAGCAAAAAAAAAAGGAAAAAAAAAAACAAAAAACATATAAAAAACAAAAATAACAAAAACAGCATCAATGCATGAAACACCAATAATATTAAATATGCTTATTTAGCAATAAATTCCATACAAATGCAATGAAAATAAATGGTTTGCCAGCTTGTCTGTGTTGTTGTGCGTCGCGGCAATGCAAGCAAATAACCGAGCAGCTTTAGGTGCACAATCATCGGTCACACCATCGGCATCATCGACAACATCATCGGCAGGCAAAGTAAGTAAAAAAACAAATTTGATGGAGCGCTACAGCTTAATGTGCTGTGGTGCAGCACGGCGTATGCGCAACATTAATTATTTTATTTGTAGCTTATATTTGAGCTCTGAATTTTTAGCATTTATTGAGCATGAACTTTGGTGCTTTACAGCACATTTCAAAGCTCAAACAATAAAGTTACTGAATGAAGAAAATTTTTTTAAGTTTTAAAAGTCAGCGTTACATTTTCGCAATTTCTTTCATACGAGTACTTGCCGCATATACACATGCTAATGTTAAACATTTTTTGGTTCCATTTGTGGAACATTCCTAAACGAAATTTGTTTAGTTTCTTCAAACATAATTACTCTTATAAAGTTCAATTAACACTGACAGTGCTTGCTTGATTACAAAAATAAGAAAGACAAAAAATTAACCTTTTTCCAAAAACATGCGTTTCAACATGTTTTTCGTTTCTCAAACTAAACCACAAGAGCAACCAGCAACATTTTATATTACCAACTCACACATAATAAAGAAATCGACCACATTTTTTATGACAGTTGGTAACTGTTTTCTGTTTGCTTTAATAAATTATGTACATAAAACACAAACAATCAAATCATCAGCCCCTGTTGTGTGTCTCCCAACATAAAGTCATAAAAAATAATGAGCTAAAAATTATGCACTGGCTGGACTTAATTGTTTTTACTCATATTTTTTAATGCAAAGCTGATGCGAGGGCTTGTAAGAAAACACTTCTCTAAATTGTATAACCAAAGATAAAAAAAGATTTTGTTAAAAAATTGTTGTTCAGAAAGAGAACAAAAAGAAATTTCGAAAACGTTTTGTTCCTGTTTTGAAGAAAATATTTTAGTTTTTTATTTTTTACTTTCAGAACGATAGTTACTTATGAACAAACTCACTTATGAACAAAACAAGTTTTGTGCAAAGTTTTGAAAAATTAAAGTTTACTTCTTTTGACAATGATAAAGAAATCTTTTCTCTTATCGAATTCTTGGGGAGAGGGCAACTGCCCCACCAAGGCCATTTGCGGACTCCTATGAAATTTCATATATGAGGCTGCGAAATAATTTGAAATTGTTAAAAAAACACTGTTTTTCAATTTTCAAATGTATAACAACTCAATGAATCGATTTGCAAATTTTGGAAAAAAAGACATTTTTTCCGAAGTATTTTTTTAAAATTTTTAATGCTACACCTTTTTCAATTATTAGTCAGTATGCATTGATTAAAATTCACTTTTCCATTTTTAATTCAGAATAGATCAATTGAAATTAAGAAATAGCATATTCGTTAAAAGTTCCACTTAATTTCAGTAAAGATCAATTAAAATTCAGAAAAGATTAACTAAATTTTAAAACAGATCAATGAAATTTCAGAAAAGATCAATTTATATTTAAAAAAATAACTCAGATTTATAAAAGATCAATTAAAACTTAGAAGGGATCATTTCAAATTTAGAAAATATCATATTTTTGTTCAAAACGGATCAATTGATATTTAGAAAAGATTAATTGAATTTAAGAAGTTGCATTAGGAATTCAGAACAGATCAATGAAAATTCAGGAAAGATAATTTTAAATTCAGAAACAGTCAATTGATATTCAGAATAGATCAATTGATATTTAGAAAAGATCAATTGATATTTAGAGTACTATAGATGAATTGAGATTCAGAAAAGATCAATCGAAATTCAGAAGAGATTAGATGAATTGCATTGAATGAATTGATACATAAAAATTAAGATCTATCATTACTACTACCATTACAATAAATATTATCGTTAACATAAGCATTACTTTTACCGTTACCATTAACATTATCATAACAATTAACATTATTTATACCATTACCCCTTATATTACCATCACTATTGCCATTACCACTACCATTATCATTATTATTGTTTTAATAACTTGTCTTAACAAATTTTATACATAAATGCTCTAAATGTAAGTACCCTCCAGTTCATGGCACTAATACAAAACTAGTGATTGCGCTAGCCCCTGATAGCTAATACTAGTTCTACTTCAATCTACCTTCTTTGGATTCAACTGGAGAATTTTACATTAGCATGTTATGGGAAGGGGTCAATTGCTACCTTTTACACACCTATTTTCTAGTTACTTCAATAGTCAAGAAGAGCTAACTTTTTCACTAGTTGATAATAAAAAAAACATAGGCATCGTGATTAATATTCTTCATTTAATATACCTATAGTTTTTCATCACGATATTTTATTTATGTTGCCCAACGAAACTGAAAAGTCAAAATATAAAAATAAAATACATAAATAAATTTATTACATACACCTACATTTTAGGCCTGGTCAATTTGTACTCAAGAAAAAAATTGACATAGATTATAGCAAAAACGAAATCTAAAGGCAATCACAAGAAACTTTGTCCAAGAAACCATTTGTCTGAAATCAATATTGAGCTGCCGGAAAATTTGCTAAAGTTTGGAAGTCAGACAAATTCTCATGATTAACTTGAATGATAACAACACATTCTTTGAACCACCATTTACACTAAATATTCCAATACAAACATATTGTACAGTACATTGAGTTTCAAGATCAACCGTTCCTTGTCATATACAAGCAATAGAACGACATGTTTAGCTCTTAAGAAGCGTTTCACCACTTGTTACCAACAAAAATCGTGAAGGAGTTATGGCAGCGATATTAGAAACTCGAATTAAAGTACCCAAAATGAAAAGTAAAATAGATTTGCAAAATTAATGAATTCTTTATTATAAAAATTTAAAAATATCAAATATATTGTTTATAAAAGTAAAATTTACTTTTTCTATTGTATTTCCAATTCAAAAAAATACATAAAAAAGAAAAACTAACAATTTTTTTATTTCAAGTAGAAGAAAAACCAAGAATTTCATTGTAGCGCCCTTTGGCAGTTGCCTTACAAAAGAATAGAAATAAAAAATAGACTGGGGTACGTACGTACCCCACATTCTTTCTCGTTTTGATTTGTTTGGAATTTTTTTTCTAGTTTTCTGGATTTTTTATAACAGTTTAAAGTGGTATCTCTGAATTTTTATGAGACAAAATAATCAATATTTAAATTTTTACAAAGGCTTTAATCACTGGGGTTTGTATGTACCCCGTGAGTCCAAGTATGTTTCTCAGGATGAGCATGCCAGGTGAAGGTTAAACTACTTTTCTGGAGGCTCGATATTGACTTCAAATCAATGGTTTCTTGGATAAAGTTACTTACTATTGCCCATAGATGTTATTTTTGCTATATTATTAATATTTTGCATTATTAATATCTACATATATGGAAATGGTATATAAATATTATGGTTATGATGTGGAACCAAAAAATCTGAAGTTGTAATGTAAATTTAATTTTTAAGCCTTTCGCTAACCTTTTCCATTGTAATGGACATGTATTTGAAATGAGTGTAGCGGAATGCAAACTGTAATTTTTGATAAAGGATGGATGCATTGTAAAATTTATCTATTCTTTTTTCTATTTTTGCCTTTCATTACGAGATTTGTGTTCATAATAATAGCACGTTCTGATTCTATGAGAGCATGTTGAGCCGAAAAGAACACAACCACAGTGAGTGAAAGTTTTTTTCTTATTATATATACAAATAAACTTTTTTGCTTGTTTATGTTTGATGTTATAGATAATAAATGCAAAATAGTAGTGAATGTAATAAAAAATAGGTATAGCAGTGAGGGGACAGACACTGTCCTTTTTTATTATTACATTTAAATTTAATACTGTTGATATAAAAATAAAAAAACACGGGGAGCACTACGTTTTAGTAGAAATCTTCACTCAGCGCCACCTAGGAAGGTCTAACACAAAGAACGGGAGAGTTCGCTCTGAGATCAGAAAACACCCGCATGCCAGCAGGGAAACCTCTAACACAACCTTGGGTTGCATGGATCTTAAATCAGTGCAAAACGAATACAATTTTCTAACAATAACTTTCCAAGGTCACACATGACTGCATATGCTCCCTAATAATTTAATTGCATAATTTTTATGCTCATTAATTTCTAAAATTCTGACGCTCAACTATGCTTCTATTAATTGGACAATTCATTCAAAACAATGCGTCGATGGCAGTCCCTTGATAGAGCAATTTCGGCAATGTAATGCATTAAGCCTCACCATATTACTTCAAGAGTGGGGCCAGCCTTCTTAACCACCGCGCCAACAACCTTCTTTGATTTTGCACCAGCTATATTGCTGCGCACAACTAGGAACCATGACTCAACCGGCTTTGCCTACTGAGCAGCTGGCAAGGGCACAGGTAAACAGCTTGTGCCACCCGAAGAGCGATCACCACTGCGCTACTCTGAATGCCTACAACAGAAGACGAAGTATTTTTCATTGCCTGAAGACGTTCATACAGACGCTCATTTTCGAGAATCACCTCTAAGATTATTTCTTCATAGCGGCTAGCAATCACAGTAAACGCCTGGAAATGCTCACCTCTCATTCCACATTTGAGTGCTACTTTAAATGCCAGAAACCACAGCTTTTTTATCTTTCTTGTTAACAACCTTCTCCGCCGATTCTGGAAGCTTTGACGAAGATTTGACATCGTCTTTAGCTTTACACGGAAAAATATAATTCATAAACTTTTAATGAAAGCTGTTCATAAAATTTTTCTAGACCATTTTATGAATAAATTCATTATTTTTAATGGTTTTTTCATTAATTTAACGAAAATTTTCATTAAAGTTTATGAACGAGTTCACAAATTTTAATGAAAGCAATTCATAAATATTTCTTCAGAGCAACTCTGAAATATGAATTCATGAATAAGTTAATGAACAGTCTTCATTAAAATTGCCAAACAATCTCGTCGTCTAACGGAACATTGCTTTATTGTAGCGGTGGGTAATTGCACAAATTTTTCTACTTCGTTGATGTTTGTGTAAAGTAATGAGTTAAAAGTGCTTAGAAGTAAATTAAAGATTAATAAAAGTGTTTTTGTCAGTGATTAAAACATTTTACGTAAAGTATAACAAATGTTTTGTGCTGTGTGCAAAAAGAATACAAAAATATAGATATCATTATAGAACATATAAAAAACTGCATTTTATTTCTAAAAAGGATACATTGCGTTTTATGCACAGCTGTTTGGTGATGTCAATATCTATAAAAGACATCTTAAAAGAAGGCATTCCGATTTAGAGTCTTATAAAACAAAAACTATTGCCAAATGTTTGCAGCAATCAAAAAAAAAAAAAAAAAAAAGAAGCACTAGCGCTCCGAACTGTGCAGCCGACGAAAGTGTTGCCAACGAGTGTATTACCAACATAGCTGATCGCATTGCTAGCGCAGAGGAGTCAGTCAATTTTGCTTGAAATACTTCTTAATCTTGCGAATCAATTTTTTCCTTAAATAGTTTAATTATTTTCATTTTATGTAATAAAATAACACCTATTATTTGCCATTTTTACTCAAGACTGTAAGCATATTAATAAAATAATTAAATTGTATGAAATATATACTTTTGAATATTAAAACAATGCATATTCATTTAAATTTATTAGGTAAAGTGTGTAAATATTCCACAATTTCTTTCAACAATTTCATAAATAAAAAAATAACTCATATTTCCATTAAAATTTAATAAAATTTGAATGAACTTCTTCATTAATTTTATGATCTTTTCATTAACTTTAATGAAATTGTTCATTAAATTATTTGAACTTTTTCATTAGTTGAATGAAATTCTTCATTCATTTATAACGAACATATTCATAAAGTTTAATGATTTTTTAATTTATTTTAATGATTTTATTCATTAAACTTTAATGAAATTTTTCATCAAATTATACGTAATCATTAATTTTGTTCATTAAATTTTAAGTTTATGAATATCGTTCATTAAATTTTAACGAACATGTGCGTCAGTTCAGAAAGAACGAATATTTTCATTAAAACAACGCAAAAAATCACTTATTTTATGCACATTTTCCGTTCCGTGTAGGCTCCTCACCATCACTAAGTTGCCTTTTAGGGGCACCCTTTGCTGGAAAACTACCAGCACTAACACTCACATCAACAACTCCTACTTTTGGGCCCGTACGAATGTCGGACTCTCCCACACCTGGACGAAACCCGGATCCACATTTACCATCAACTTACACTAAGTTAGGCCCTTTTACTCACATACCAATACCAGCTAAAGGTTTTCCTGAAGCAGGAACAGAATTGCATGGACAATTGCCGGAATCGCCTTTAGGCTGCATATTGTACTCACCATGCACAAAGTGAAATGCAAGCACCAACAATCAATACAATAAGAACACTACTCCATTCAGAAATGAAAGTTCGTCAATTAGACCGTGACACCCTCCATAAAGTGAAAAGTCCAACAGTTTGCGAGTCACTGCAACCAATAGTTGAAAAGTCACTTTAGTAACAGTTTAACAAGCACTGGAATAAATCGAATCCGAAAAAATTTGAGAAGCACTGGAGTAATTACACAATCTACGTTGTGGAAGCACTGTAATAATCAGTGTCAAGCTTATTGATGAAAGCTACTCTCTGTGTGTATTCATGACAAATGCTACTCGATGTCAAAGACGATGCAACCCAAAGATTTACCCTCTACCAAAAATCGCTCAACGCGCTTAAAGAAGTTTTCACTTCAAAAAACCAAATTTTTGTTTTACTTGGAAAAAAATAAGTAAAGAGTATTGTCCATTGTGGTGGACATTAGAGTGTATCGACTTTTATGTGAAAAATCTGACCCCAAATTCCGGTACCAAAATATAATAGTATGTAAAAAATCCTTTCTATTGGTATACTTTTTTGGTCTGAACCAATATTTTCGTCCCAGAAATGCATTTTTTAAATCAAGCATAAGTGGGTCTCCAGTACAAAAATTGCTTAAAAATGCATTTCGGAGGACGCCAAAATTGGTTCAGATCAAAAAAAAGTACACCAATCGAAGAGATTTTTTAAATACTATTTAATTTTGATACCGGAATTGGGAGTCAGATTTTTGATGCACTCTAATGGACATGCTCAGAAATCTCCTTCCTTTTATTTATTTATTTATATTATTGAATTTATCTAGAATGTATTCACATTTAGTCTTTCTAAATGTGTTGCATTATAATTTATTAAAAGATACTGAAAGGGTTATGCATTAATTTATTTATTTTAAATTGCAAATGATTTCCTTCTAATTTCTGACTTCCAACTAATCTTCTCTGAATTTTGATTTTGAGTTGTTCCGAAATTGATTTTTTTGAATTTTAATAGATCTAATTTGAATTTCAATTCCTTTTTTCTAAATAACAATTTATATTTTCTTAACAACCATTGATATTTTCTGAATAATATTTTATATTTTCATAATTTCAATTGATCTTTTCTTATTTTCAATTTAAATTGATCTTATCTGCATTTCAAATTGAATTTCTGAATTAAAATTACTCTATTCTTTACTTTTTCCTATTTCTGAATTTCAATTGATATTTTCTGAATAAAACTTGATCTTTTCATAATTTCAATTGATCTTTTCTGAATTTTATATGATCAGATCTAAATAGCAAATCTAATTTCTGAATTTCAATTGATCTATCTGAATTTTATTTGATATTTTCTGAATTACAATAGGAAATGGTGCATATAAAGCAAATCTAGCACTGTGAGTTTCTTGCATAAAATCAAAATCAATTGGTGTGAAATTGTTTTATTTTTAAGAAAATGTATGAATCCGTATTGCATGATAAGGCTTTTGCGTACCGCCATTTATTTGTTTCCGTGCAATTGTTATGCTTTAAATGCCTAAAGGATCTCTTTTATCTGGCGAAAATCAAGAGAAAGGAGGCGGAAAAAAATCCCTCAAATCTTTTCAACATTGATAAACTAATGCATTTGGCTAAAAAAGTCCTAAGAATCACTTAATCTTAATAAAAAGTCCAATTATATTGTCTGCACCTACTTTTGGACATCATAAAAGGTACACACACACACCGACATTTACACAAACACACATAAGGGTCAACTAAATATTTTATAATCCTGACAAGGTTAAAAATACAACAATTGCACGTACACAAAGATAGATGCAGACAAAGCCAGTTACGGATACAGACACACAAATAGACAGACAAACAAACATACAGACAGACACGCATGCGACACATATTCAAATATGTACAAATACCGAAAGTACGTTAGGTACGGGGACAGTATTTGCACAATTGCGGCACTCCTGCCTCCTTTTTCCGTCTTCTTAACCCCCAAACCGCCGAACACATTCTCAGTCCACAAGCTGCACACTCAGCTTGTATTGATAAAAATGTAAATTATATGCCAGCCTGGAGTACAAAGGAATTCAAGCTTCCTTTTCACTGCTAGTACGTTTTTAAAATTTTTTTTCTATTTCTTTTCATATTGTGTGTAATACCGTTTTGAATTTGCTGTTGTTGGTTTTGTTTTTTGTTAAATACTTTTCATTGCTGCCCATTCTACTAACTCGCTCTAGACAATGAGCTGTTGAGGAAGAATGGAAGCTGAATGAAGAATGCATGAAAGTGCCTACAACTCAACTCATACATTTTGTAGAATTTAGGATTGTAGACATTTTTCCCTAGCGGCCTAACTTAAGTGCAAGTGGTTGCGCTTGTCATCACGCCCGCCCAACAACCTTCGTCCAACTCCCAGCACCAACAACCATTCAACAGTGACGACAAAAACCTTAAGTAACCCAAACTGACTTTAAGTATTAGACGTCCTTCAATGGCGGGTGTATTGCATGTAATAAAAAGAAATGCTCTACAGTCGAAAAAGTATTTTTGTTGTAATCGTTGTTGTTGTTGATGGTGCAGCTATTAGTGTTGAATGTGCAGCTAGAGCCCAGCCTGTGTCGTTGTTGGAAAACATCATCAGTCTGGGTCATAGAAAACTGGCTTGTATTGTATGAGATTTGAGCACAATTTAAAGCAATTCAAATTGAACTGTTTTGTAAGTGGAATAAATTTTGTGGCTTTAAGTCAGAGTATGAAAGAAATGTTGCCCACTTGTGCTGAGCTGGCTTACTATCTGCAACTGCTGCAATTAAAAAGCAATCCTTTGGATTTTATGTGAGAAGCAGTTGTGAGAAATGATGTAAAGTCCGCTAAATAGACGAGATATTTAAAGATTTCCCGCAGGATGTAGTAAAAAAGAAGGTATTTTAAGGGAGGTTTTAGGCAAACAGTTTTTTAATTGATTTTTTTAATATGTTATTGTTGTTAAACTTTTCAAGAATATGTAAAAAAATTTCAAATCAATCCCAATTATAATACAGATTATACTTCGCTTCAAACCGGGTGCGTCAGAGTAACTTTAACCAACCAGAGTAACGAGTAATTATTATAAACCGTAAAAGTAAATTTCTACTTAATTCAAGCAAATATTTTCCAAGTTATTATAAATTGGAATAGCAAATTATTTTGAAATCTAGCATATTTTTGAAGTAAAATAGTTATTAACGTTAAATTAAATTGAAAAATTGACATTATCCGAAGACTTGAATCTCGGCCACGTGAGTGTAAGTGCATAGGATTATCCATTCGACCATCGCAGTTGTTAACCAATCGTCGCTTAATTTTCTTCATTAAGAATAAACGTGTGCTCGTGTGTTTAGAAGAAATTTGCTTGAATTTAGTAAAAATTTGCTATTTGAGTTTATAATAACTTAGCAAATATTTGCATGAGTTAAGTAAAAATTTGCTATTTGAGCTTTTAATAACTAAGCAAATATTTTCTTGAGTTTAGTAAAAATGTGCTATTTGAGTTTATAATAACTTAGCAAATATTTGCTTGAATTTAATATAATTTTGCTTTTTCCTAAATACATGAGAAGTAATTTCAATTTAGCAATTTTTTTCTAAAATCACACAGTGATTGAGCAAAGTTTTGCTGATTTGCTTTTAAGCAAAGCATTTGCTTGATTCAAGCAAAATAACTATCTCCGTGTTTAAGCGCGTTTTTCTCGAAACACAATTTTTCAAAACTGCAAGCAAACTAATCGACCGATTTTAATTTTTTTTATTTAATTATTTATAATGCAATTCTACACATAATTTAAAAAATTTGGGACTCTGGATAATTTGTCTGGTTTTTTCAGGAATTAATATGGTAAAAAATAATGATAATTTTTTAATTTTTGTTTCAACACTTCATAATTATCTTAAATTTTCATATATTCATTCCATTTTGGTAAATGATGTGTATTCAAGAGTCAAGAGTATTCGAGTACGAAACGTTTTGAGCGTGCCATTTTTACAACTCTGCAAAGTCCACATTTCAATATTAAAAAAATAGAAAAAATATTATTCAAAGCTTCACTTTGAGCCAATTTAAAAGTGTTACTGAATTTTTTTGTTTGTTTTTTATATGAATATCATTTTGTAGGTTTTCTTAACCGATAAAATTTTAGTGTAGTAGAAAAAAGACTTTTAGAAATACACTAGAATTTAAAAAAAATATATATAGAGTAGATGGTGATTTGAAAAAAAAATATTAAATTGTACAAGTTCCAATCTAACTGTTTTAAAGTATTAAGACATTTACACGGTGTTACAAAAAATAAATTTTTTTCTGTCCTTTGAACCAAATGCACATATTCGGAAAGAGGGGAAAAAATAAAAATACACGTGTATCGTCGATTTTCATGTACACGTCACAATTTTTTTTTTTTAAGTTTGAAGTATAAAGCTCGTAGTGGCCTGTGTGGAAGCCTTTGGACCGATTTTGAACCCTTTTTCAGTGATCTAATCGAACTGATTTTTTGCAGGCAGACTCGTGGAAATATCTGTAGCACGTCAAATTTTTTAAAAACAATTTTTATCAATTCTCAGATTTTCCCCAATTTTTATTATTTTTGAAAAAAAATTATTTTTTTCACTTTTCTTAGCATAACTTGAAGGGACTCCAAATTTTTAAACTACTAAAGCGTTAGGAAAAAAAAAATGTTTTTTGACCCAACCTACTCGATATAGTTGTAGTTAATCAATAGTAACCTTCTAACACTAAACAGTGTTTGACTTTTACAACACTTACAACTGGTCTAGTGGCCCTCAAACGATACTACATGTCCATCCAAATTCCATCGGACATGTCCATCCGCCTTGATTTCTTGCACACGAACGATACTACATGTGTGATGACTTGACAGGTCGGATGGACATGTAGTATCGTTTGAGGGCCCATTCTGACAGATGAAATAAGGAATTGCAATATTGTTATAAGTTCTGTTGTGCGAAAACGTATTTCTATATATTTCATCTGAAAAAAATGCAGTGTCCGACGCAAAATAACTTTTGTTACGTTTGTGGCTTATTCGCACCAAGTAAAAATTTCAAAAATATTACTAAAACAGTGGTGAATTCGTTTCAGAAAATATTTAAGACTGCTTATGTTCCTTACTTGTGGTATACTCCGGAAGTCGTGTGCAACTATTGCTACAGAAATTTGTGCAAGTTTACTGATGGAAGAAGGTCAACAATAAAGTACGCTGTACCAACAATTTGGCTACCACGCACGGAGCACTGCAATGAATTGTGCTACTTTTGTGTAACTTTTGCTCAAACAAAAGGGTACCAATACATTCACCGCAACAAAATTCGCTACGCTAATGTAGAATCGGTAATTCCAGCAGTTCTATACTCACCAGAAGACCATGTAGTGGCTTCAGTGGAGATTTTTGATAATGTTCCCGAAATAAGCGATGCAGAATCAACAGTTGTACCAAAACTGCTATCAACTTTTCCTCCATCGAATGCGAGATGCGAGAGTCCACAAGTATCGGAATTTGTGGCAACACCCAGTGAAATCGGGACTGCAATGCCGCATTTTATAACGCAAGCCGACTTCAATGACCTCGTACGAGACGGAAATTTGTCGAGGAGAACAGCAGAACTCTTTGCATCACGCTTTAAGCAGTGGAATATAGTGGCGGCTGATTTTAAAATAACAGCCGCTCGTGATCGAGGTAGCACTATTCTATATGACCAATTTTTTAGATTGCACGAAGATCAGGAAAAAACTTGGCTTATTGTTGTGACATTGATTCGCTGTTTGCAAAAATCGGTTACCCACATATTTCAGAGGAGTGGCGACTTTTCATCGATGCATCGGTCAACAGCCTTAAAGTCGTGCTGCTTCATATCGGCAACACACATCCATCTATCCCGATCGCATATGCCACAAACCTCAAGGAAACATACGAAGGCATGGAATAAATATTACAGTTGATAAAGTACAAAGAGCATAATTGGAAAATATGCTGCGATCTGAAAGTGGTCGGTTTACTCATGGGTGTTAAGCGTGGATTTCCAACCCACCAGTGCTTTTTGTGTACATGGGAAGGTCGAAAAAGAGATGAGCATTACACTGAATTTAAGTGGAAGCCGCGAACATGCTACAAAGTAGGCGTAGAAAGTATAGAGAATCTACCATTACTGCAGCCGTCTCAAATCATTTTGCCTCCATTACACATTAAGCTCGGTCTCGTATCAAATTTTGTTAAACAACTGGATCGTGATGGCGAGGCCATTGCAACTTTGCGCAACATTTTCCCGAAATTGAGCGGCGCAAAGATTCATGCAGGTATTTTTTTTAAGAAGCCATTCAGTAACTTTATGTTTTTAATGATTTTTTGATTTAAGGTGTTTTCAATGGTCCGCAGATAAAACAAATAATTGTAAGTTCTGAATTTTCATCAAAATTAAATGCTATCGAACAACGTGCATGGAAAGGTACAGTTGCCGTTATTGAGTAGTTTCTTGGCAACAAACGAGCTGCCAATTATAAAAATATTGTCGCAGAAATGATTTCGGCATATGGCGAAATGGGCATTTTAATGTCGCTAAAGATCCATTTTCTTCACAATCATTTAGATTTTTTCCCTGATGATTTAGGAGCTTGTAGCGATGAGCATGGCGAAAGGTTCCATCAGGACATTGCGGCTATTGAAAAGCGCTTTAAAGGAAAAGACATTACGCATATGCTTGGCGAATACTGTTGGTCTATTTGTCGCGATACTGAAGCAAATGCATACAACCGCAAAAATAAAAGGCCTAAATTTCTTTAAAAACATTAAAATTTTTAATGTAACAATTCTTTGTTTTTATAAAACAAAAGTAATAAAAAAAATTTTTTTAACGAACTGAAACCTTAAAAAAAACGATAACCATTAAAAAAAATATATACTTCAAACTTAAAAAAAAAAATTCTGACGTGTACATGAAAATCGCCGATACACGTGTATTTTTATTTTTTATCCCCTTTCCGAAAAAGTAAATTTGATTCATAGGACATAATGTGTGTAACACGGTGTTATTTTTAGTATTGATAAGAATTATGTGCCATCACACGCCGGTGACCCATATTTTCTACTTTTAAGGTAGCAACGTACCGGTAGAATCGCGTCACCGAATAATAAACGAAGATATATTGTATTTTTTTGCGTAAAAGACCTTCTGAAATCGACCTTTACTAATTGTGCGAATGAAGTATTAAAATATGCCATGTGAAAGCTAAAAAGTCATAATCTAGGGGTCCCTGAACGCAGAATATACCAGAAGCAAGTTACATTTTTCGTTACTCTTCTATTTAAAAAATGGATAGGACATATGTGTACAATTAAATCTTTTTTGAAAATGAATTCCTGTGGTTAAGCAAAGATTTTATGTTAATAATAGTCATAATGAAAATGAAATTCCTGGAAGGCCACCAAAAGACTTCTCAGTACTTTTTAAAAAAAATCCACCAAGGAAAAAGAAAACACTTGCTTAATCAATCATCTGACGAGTTTTTGCTTGCTCATGGGAATTGTTAGAGACTATAAATTGTTTTTTGTGTTTTAAAAGTTATAGAATGATATATGATAAAAAATAAGTTCTGCAGATATGATAAAATATATCAGAATCCTGAATCTATACTATTATATAAAAGACATCCTTTCCTATCCGAAATTATGCATCCTTTATTTTTTTAAACAACTCTTAAGAGTTATTTAAATTTAAATTTATAAAGTAGCCAAAAAAACCAAACATAAAAATCTTTGCTTCATTAAATTGTTAGGCACACAGGCAGCATAAAGCTTTATCTCTCTTTTCCTCTTCTATAATGTTTCTCATTGTTTCTATTTCGGTGTCGGGTAGCTTTGCACATTTATACACTCCCATATTGAGTATGTATCATGGTATAAGGCATAGTAGAACTAGACAAGGTAGTGTCAGGGGTGAATGTGTTCTCTTTTTTTGTGACTATAACATTTCCGGCAGTGTGCTCTCATCTGGTGCATCTACCTGTATTCTTCTACCATGGTATGTATAAATGAGCATTTTAAAGAGCACACTGAAAACAACCCAGTAGTAAATGGACATATGACGTAACCAAGTAATTCCTAAATACAATGTAGCTACGAGGCCTCCAACATCTGTACACAATTCTGAATTACATTTATTCAGGCATGGTCGCTAAGCTACTAATGACATACATCTACCTTACACAGTAAACTGCGTTTTGCAGAATTCTTATAAGACTTTAGGTGATTTTTTTGTGCTCTGATTTATATTGCAAAATTAAATAAATGTGTAGTGAATGGATTGTCAAAAGCAAACATACCGACAGACGGATAATGTGGAATACATCTAAACAGACGGACGACATGTGGACGAGTAGTTAAAAAAATAAACATTTTTAAGCTGGAACAAAAACTGACAGCAAAAATTATTTGTTTTTTGCAAATTTTATTTTGTCCAGCCGGGGTAAGGTTGAGAATAAATGTAAAACTTATTATAATGTGTGTGCGCATTAGTTAATAGGTATTGCTAAGAAAGTACTGCTAGGTGTAGTGTCAGGAAAAATTCATTAGTAAAATCTTTAAACTAAAATTACTGGAACCCCAAAACTACTTATTTTAAAACATGGTTTTAGAAAATTATAAATCTGTCAAAAGCTTTTTCTTTGTGTTAAATAAAACAAAATAAATATGTTTTTTTTTTATGTGAAACGAAAATAGATTCATAAGGGAAAATATTATCCGAATATAGTATATCTATACATTTATATAGACTCACGAAATTTTAAGCCAGACTAGCTCGGTTACCGCTGACCCGATTATTTTTGATAGTTCTCTGTATTTATTCTTTGATTACAATTTGATAATTTTGATAATTATTTGATTATTCAGTTCCTATGATAATTTGTGGCGGTCGTAGCCTAGTGGGTAGAGTGCGTGGCCCCTAAGCTAAAGAACTGCGGTAGCCCGGGTTCAATTCCAGCTTCAGACAGAAAAGTTTTTTCAATTGAAATAATTTTTCTGTTCGGCCGTCACCTCTCTGCAGACAAAGGCAAACCTCAAAGAGTAAAAAATTGCCATGTAAAGCTTCTTGAGAACATAAGCCGTTCGGAGTCGGCATAAAACACGTAGGTCCAGTTCTCGGTCATTTGTGATCAAACATTTAATAACACGCACAACACAATTGATCAATAGAAGCTAGGTCAAAGTCCTTCCAAGGGCTGCAATGGCCAGTTTATTTTTTTTTTTTTATGATAATTTAAAGTGTCATAGCTTACTAAGTTTTGCGAAAAGTCTATTCTTTAATTATTACAAAATTCACGTATTTTATTTGATGCTTTCATGCAACAAGCAGCACAATACAACACCAAACAAAGGTTTCCTCTCTTTGTCGCGAGAGTTTCTCTCAATATAACACGATAGCCATGCTGTGGAGTTGCTTTCAGTGAGATTCTTGCTGTCAAACGGTGTTGATTAATTTTCTTTGCAAATGTTTTGAAGGGAGTTGCATTTATAAGCATAAATTATGTTTTGCAGCCTTGCCAGATAGCTTTTCCCGACTTGAGGTTGTATTAGTCTATCTATCTATATATCCATGGGCGTCCACAGGGGGAAAGGGGGGAAGAGGGAAAAAGCGCAATGAAAATTTTATTGAAAGCCTTAAGCTACAATTAAAAAAATTTTACGTGAGAGAAATTTTCTAAATTCGTAATTGTGATTGTAACTTGCGCTCAAACTTAGGGATTTTAGAAATTTTTTAATAAAAACGTTGTTTTTAGTTGTAGGAGTGTAAAATTTAGCAGGAACATGTATTTTTATAAAGTGCATCAATAATCAATAAAAAAATCGACTTTGAATTTATTGTAACTTACGCCTTTTTTGATTTTATATGACGATATTTTCATTATATATGTTAATATATTTTGAAGAGAACTCAAAATACTTTTTTTAGGGTATATCTATTAATAAAGCTGAGCTAAAGCATGCATGCATTTTTAAATAGAATGTTGCACCTGTCGAAGTAATAAGTTACTATACCATTTCATTTACCCTTGCTTCACAGGCTCTTTTCAATACGTATTCTTACACTCAAAAAACTTTTTGTGTGTATATATTCTTGGACGATAAGCAAATTTATGTTTTAAAGTAAATAAACACAAGAAGAAAACAAAGTAAAATAAATTTAAAAAACTAAATGTTTTCCCAAAAGTCGGCGTAGAAAAAAATGTTTTTCTGTCATAAAGATGATCCAATTTGGATAATTTTTAATTTTTCTATTAAAAAAGCTTCTAATTCAAAAGCGAAAAAAAAATATTAGGAAATTCTGAATAAATTTGGCTAATATTAGATCAAGCACTAATATCACTTTTTAGAAAATCTGATAGAAAATTCTTGTTAAGAAAACGCTTTTACATTAGAATATCTTATGATCCAAAGTTGTTTTATGACTAAAATTTAAATAGGAAATTTGAATTGAAAATTTTCTGTTATACTTCTTCCAATTCACATTTCTTAACAGGCGTCCACCCTTTTTGAGAATTTTCTGAATTTTTTCGCGTCGCGTGCTTATATTACATTCAGGATTTAGGATTTAGAATCCTTGCAGGGAGGTTCTGGAATATATTTAGAAAATAAATGGAGCCCAAAATCCACCTATACATGTACCTGTTTATATATTTATTCATACTTTTGAATTAAAGAAATACATTTTTTAAATAATTCTTATGATTGGTATGTTTCCAAACTCGATATTAGTACCTTGCATGCTGCTAGAACTGATGCATGTTTAAAAAAGAAATAAGTCAGTTGATGTCCATGCGGGGAACATTTCAAGAACAAATAGCGATAACTCTAAATCTTAATTTTTGCGGATTATATGGATTTTTACCTCCTAGATCCAAATCTGATAAATTTCGGGCTGCTCGCAATGGGCTTATGAGCTGTAGGCCTCCAAAACTGGTAAAAATGGCCTGAAAATTTTGCTGGTTTTATTTTTTTTTTAAATATTGGGAAATTTATGTATTCTTATTTGAAAAGAGGAAAACTTTGGGGCTAAATAATAATGCGATTTTATTTAAGGATAAAGAAGACATCACATTATTTAATTTAAAAAAAATGGAATAAAAAAAAATTTGTTGAGAAAAATTTTTGAAATTACATGAAAAAAAAATTAAATTTGAAAATGTTTCGGGCATGATACGAGAAAGATTTTTACCCCACCTTTGAAATATATATAATTTTCTTATGTGTACAAGCGTGTGGCAACCAGCGTATCATGATAACAAAATTAGTACCAAAAATATCAGAAAATTGAATTATATGAGTTACATTTTCTTTTTGTGCATTACAGACTCTTTTATGCCTTTTCCCCCCCACCTCCTATTACAACAAATCCTGCGGACGCCCTTGTATCTATCTACATCCTGCACGGATGTTTAACAATCACGCGAGAACCACTGAACCGATTAAGACGATATAGGTACTAGGGAAGTCAATCCCGGGATCCCGGATTTCGGGATCCAGGTTGAATAAAGCCTCTTTAAATCCCGGGACTGTCTTTCAGAATCCCGGGATTATTAAATAAAAAATTTCTATTACAAATATTCATTTAAATGCAAACATTTAATTTTAAGTTGATATTAATATAGAAATAGAAAAACATTTTATTGAGGCTGAAAAAGATTGTTAGGACGATGAGTGTTAATCACTGGTGCAAAAATTTTGTAAAGTTTAAGAAGAATTGCAACATCAGGAAGTAAGCTATGTATTTCAAAAACTACACTGAAAACAACGCAATTGTGAATACCTTTAATGTGATTTGTTTTGTTTTTGTTACTTTATAAATGAATTGATTTACATTTTTTAGTTTCAAGTAATACATAACAAAAAATTGTTTTAAAAACGTTTTAAGTTATTTACTTCTTAAAATTTTCAATCCCGAACTATTCCCGGGATTATCGGGATTGAAAATCTCAATCGAGAAAAGCTTCCGGGATTGGACTCCCTAATAGGTACCATACGATTTGTTATTTCATGAAATCGAGATAGGCTATTGATATTTTGCCACTCCTACTTTTCACGTTAATATGCTAAAAATTATGTATTTCAGACAGTTTTGGTCGTACAAGACTAATATAGTTAGTTTTATTTGTTTGGTTACTTTCGGCAGCTATACTAAAAATAGACTTCCAAGCCCCCTTTAACCGCCCAAATATCAATGAAAATGCTATATTTCAAACGTTTTTGGTCGTATAATACTACGTTTAAGTTGGGCCAAATGACTCATTTGGAATCGGTCATTCAAAAGTGTTTACATTGATTTTTTTTACGAAAGTATCTCACTTCGTTTGACAAATTTTTCTTTGTTTTGTTTTAATTGGTTGATATTAATGATGATAAACGTGCATAAAATGATTTGTTGTTTGATGTTTTTCTCTGTTTTTAGTGTGCTCGGTTTTTTTATACATTCTCCAATGTGTTCTCCATGCGTTCGAAATAGTTTGTAATAAATTTTAAGAACGTATCCAATCTCATTCATTTGTTTTAAATGGGTTGAATTGCAACTGAGAATTTGCATGGGAAGTAAGATGACTTCGTTTCTCATTTAGCTGAATGAGCTGAAATGAGTCATTTGGTCCAATGTTCACATAGTATAAGACAAAAGTTTGGTAATGTAGTTTGTAATATTTGAAATTTTTTTTACAGAAATTATTTTTAAGCTGTAGAACATTGTAAAAAATAAAATAACATTTTGAAAAAATAATATTTTATACAAAAAATAATAGGGGGTAGTAGCCCATGATTTTCAATGATAGAAACTGTTTATTGAATTTTGTGTCATAATTAAGCAATTTTTGCAGATAAATGATATATGGGGAAAGAGTGAGAAAAATGGAAATTGAAAAAAAAATTGCAACAAAAATAAATTTCGGCCTATTTTTTGAGCACAAATTGAATATTTTAAATGTTTTGTAAAAACAATTTAAAACATTGAATATTAATATTAAAGATTAACATTGAAAATTAAAGATTATCTTTTTTTCATTTATCCAAATTTACCTAATTAACCTTTCAGACAAAAGAAAAGTTCAAAAATTGAAATTTCAATCAGTTTTTTCTCATTCTAATTCTAAAAAAATGTGTTACATTGATAAAATCTGTAGTTTTCAAGATAT
Organism: Dichetophora obliterata; assembly: GCA_963920525.1. NCBI lineage: Eukaryota > Metazoa > Arthropoda > Insecta > Diptera > Sciomyzidae > Dichetophora > Dichetophora obliterata. Next base: position 170,031,861 of record OY986439.1, read on the forward strand.
CTATAATATTGTCATAATAACGGGAATTTTTCTCAATACATTAGATTTACATGCAAAATATTTTCGAAAAATCTTTCGCTTACCGTTATTTTTACTAATCAACGATTTTTCATAAAAAATGCGTTGTACTGAGAAAATCTATAGTTTTCGAGATATAGCCAAAAGCTTAAGTCATAATAATGGACATTTTTCAAAACTTAAGAAGAATATAGCGGGTCCGCCATCTAACGTTTTTTTTTTTCAACTAGTGCTTATTTCGTGAATGGTAACACTTAGCTCATGTCTGATTTGACAGATAATTAGTTTTATCCTTCCGCTGAACGAATATGGTTGTGTATACGCTTGAACAACGCTGGGAAATATTGCGACATTACTTTGAAAATCATGATGCCGATTTTGCCAAAAAAAAACATCTTTTCAGATGAAGCTCATTTTGATCTTGGCGGGTATGTAAACAAGCAAAATTGTCGCATTTGGGGCACAAAAAACCCGCACGCATACATTGAAAAGCCGCTGCACCCAAAACGAGTCACTTTTTGGTGCGGATTTTGGTCCAGAGGCATAATTGGGCCATTTTTCTTCGAAAATGAGCAAGGAGTGGCCGTTACAGTCAATGGCGATCGTTATCGGGCCATGTTCAACAAATTTTTGTTCAGAAAAATTTAATAGGAGGATATTGGCAACATTTGGTTTCAACAGAACGGCGCTACGTGCCACACAGCCGAAGCTACACTCGATGTTTTGCGCCCTGTTTTTGAAGATCGCATTATCAGCCGCAGAGCTGATGTCGTTTGGCCACCTCGGAGCTGCGATTTGACACCGTTGGACTATTATTTGTGGGGTGCCCTCAAAGATAAGTGTTACGCCGACAAGCCAGAGACAATTGACGCTTTAAAGGACAATATTCGTGAAGCCATTGGTGAAATACAGCTGCACACAATCGATAATGTGCTTAAAAATTGGACCGATCGTGTAGGCTACTGCATGGCCAGCCGAGGCAGCCATTTGAATGAAGTTATTTTTCATTATTTACCGGAAAGAGCACTTTCAAATAAAAAAAGAAATTGGAGAAAATATCCAGTAGTTTTTTTTATAGAATTTTCAAAAAAAAAAAAAGTTATTTGGTGGACCCTTTATTAATGTTCAGAATCTAAGCTTACAAAATTACTTTTTTACAGAAAAATATTTACAAAATACAGAAAAAGCCAAGCAACTTTATGTCACCATAACAATTACTGTTTAAAGATGGCAATTAAAATTTAATAAAGTAATCTTTCAATATTTATACTTTTTAATTATTTAACAAACACAAATATTTTAATATTTGAAGATAAAACAAAATACTTTAATTTTAAGATTTAAAATTTTTAAATGGTATTTAATATTTTTATCGCAAGCGAAACAGCGGGTATTTGTTGGTATAGTATAAATAATATAGTATAACTACATAATAATATTATGAATAAAAGATTGATTTTTACTTTAAAAAAAGAATACTAAGTTTCCTTGCTGCTAGCGAACTTACACCATGATGAGTAAGCTCAATCTCTGCATCTATGCTGCACATATATAACAAAATAGGGGTATTCACGATTCAGTGCACTTGCCAGTGCAGTTGAGGACTTGTAGTTGTGCAGTTAGGTTTTCGTGAACACACCACACTTTTGTTAGTGAAATTTATTGAAGTATGTCTTATTTGTCAGAATCAGGTGTTGGCTAGGAAAGAAAATATTTCATAAATTAAATATGAACATGCCGAAAAATGTATTGAGAGTAAAAGTTTTCGAGTGCAGAAAAATTTTTTTTTTAATTTTTGTGAAGAAAACTGTTTCGTGTCTCAATCGTCAGGATTTTGTTTATACGAGTAATGATATTTTCTATTTTTATGTGTTTTTTTTATGAAGACCCCAAGAAGGGTGGCAGATAAAGTTTAATTAATAGGAGCAGATCATACATTTAACCCTTACGTTTCGTTTTTTCGTTTTTTTTATGGGGATCCCCTGAAGGGTTGCAGATATAGTGCAGGTGTGTTCAGAGCAAATGTTGAGGGGGAAAAGTAGATATTAAATATCAAAGTTCAAACGCAAACTTTCAAGTCCATGTATTAATTTTTATGAAATTTAAAGAGATTTTACTGTTTTGATAAAGTCACATGGGAGCTAGGAGTAGTTTTCATCCAATTTGGATAATTTTCAAACTTGACCTTTATTTTTTAGATACGAGCTTAAGTATAAAGTTTCATTACGATTGCTTTAAAATTGCGGCTGTAATCATGATCACAGACAGACAGACGCACATTGCTAAACCGACTCGGATGGTGATGCTGATCAAGAATATATGTACTTTTCTATGCCTACCACGCCTTCTTATGGGCATTATGAATGGAGTGACAAAAAATTCGTATGAAAGGTGGGCGTGTCTGTGGGTGGATTATATCCAAACTGAGACATATTTCGAACTTAATTGTACAAAGCACACATACTAAATTTTAAAGCTCTAGGTTAATTTTTACTATTTTTACAAAAAATTTGTATGGAAAATGGATGTGTCTGTGAGTGTATTTGATCCAAACTTAGATTTATTTTATATTTTACTGTGCAAAGCCCTCATACCAAATTTCTCCCACTGTGCGTCGGAGGAGAAAAAATGAAATAAATTTTTTATTTGCATAAAAAAGAATAGACCATTTAGCCTGAGCACAACTTGTAAGAAATTATATGAAATCACAGTTGTTGTTCATCAAATTTGCTGAACGCTTATGCGAAAACATGTGCATTTTTTGACGCTGATAGTCCCGTTACTAACGTTTGCTCTTGTAAGAATTGTATTTTGCGCATGTATGTACATATTTTATTATTTTCATGCAATGAAATTTAGTAGTGAGCTGGCATTTATTTGATGAGTTTGCCATCACCGTTCTTGTATCTGGTTCTTTTAATGCATTGAGAGGCTTGCTGTCACTTGCGGGCAAGCTTTCTATGCTACAATCCATTTTTTATGGCAGCATATAGAGCTATTTGCTTAATTGTGTTAGAATGTCCAATCATTAAAACAAATCTTTCAATGTTTATGAAAAATAAAATTTAAAGTGTATTATTATTTTGGCAAGAATTTAATGAAATGTCAATAAATAAAGTTAGTTGAATATAGAATAGTTGGGGGTTTTTCAACATTCAATGCCGATTAGCGTACAATCCAGATTTGGATAAAAAGAAATCCGATTTTTGAAACTTATATACATGGATTTTATGCGAAACAGGTTTGAATGTAATGAAAAACGCAACCTAGAATTTACATTTATACATCTATAGCAGTAAAACTGATTTCCTGTTTGTTTGTTTGTTTGACCTTTATACAAATCTTAAGGGCACAACGGATTTCGCTCAAACAAAGTATATGTATTAAACTAATGCTAGATTAAATTGTTACGGACTTAGTTTTGCCACGCCCCCTTCAAAATTTTTCAACTAACAGTAATTTTGCTATAATACTTTGTAATACTTTTTACTGTAGGGGATTGAGTTTTTTGTGTATTTAATTTTAACATTTTTTTGTTATTTTAACATAAAAAAAACTCTCATATCTTTAAAATTGTAGAAATTTCTAATACAATGACTTTTTCATAAAACATCGTTACCTAAGAATGAGAAAAATAACGACATGAAAATCATAGTTTGGACTTTCAATGCAAATACCTCCGCTGTTCATAAATACATTTCATTCAAATTTTTTTTGTTCAAATTTTCAATAAAACTACTTTACAAAAGTAGTTTTAATTGTATCGTTAAGTCAGAGTGTAGATGTTTTATGGTTTTTTAAAAAAATGTCCAAAATATTGATTTTTACTTAAAAAATGATTCAAAAATTATTTTTGTTGTAAAAATAAAATCAAGTAAAAAATGCACATCTGACTACCTTTCATACGACATAGCATTTATTTGCAAAAATTCTTCAAGCTAAGCGCAAAAATTATTTTACTCTTTTTGTCATCGAAACAACCTTTGATTTTTTTTTCGCGAAATTTATTTTTTCCAAAATGTTGGTTTTATATTTTTAATAAAAAAGTGAAGTCTCAAAAATAATTTTTGTGAAAAAATTACCTCAATATCTCTTTCCAAGCAAAAGTAATGGCTAAAAATCTATTTTTTGATACCAGACTATATTAATAAAAGATATTGTTGTATTAAAATTTTCTCGCCTTTGAGCTCCTCTCCCCATTTTTAACTAATTTTTCTCTAAGGATGTATTTGTGTTTCTGGAGTAGTTTTACAAACATTTTGGTTCATGTAAATATCTTCCTAATATAAATACGTCTACGGTGTCGACCAAAAATTTCAAACCACTGTTTTTGTCTCGTATTTGCAGGCGCGGAGTAGTTTTGCCTTCGGAGATGCCTGCTAGATCCGTCGAAGGCTGCACTAGTTTAAATCTGAAGCATTTTTAAAACTGCACGGTTCGCGACATTTGCGAGCCTTGTTGCCAAATTTTGCATGATAGAAGCAAAATTGGTTGTTTTTGTGTACGTCACGTGATTGGCTACGTGACCTAGCTCGACTCTGTTTGACAAATCTGCTGAGATGCTCCATGTTTTTAGTTAGCGCTCATCGATTCCTGATGATGAAGCACTCGCTGACAGATCTGGTGGCACATGGATTCCATTATCGATAGACATAATACTGGGTCGTGACATGTCGAGAATTTTATCTGCTTGAGTGGCAAGTTTAGTTAAGTCTGTGACCTCACTTATTGCCAAAATCTCGCAAATTTGCTCAGGAAGCTGCTCTAAAAACAGTGTACGGAGAACGTTATCTGAAAACTGATTTCCAGCTAAGTTTCTTAGACGCTGCAAAAAATTTGAAGGTTTCTCATCAAAAAGTTCTGTACCTCGAAGAAGACGGCGCAGCTTTGATTCGTTTGTTTCACCGAATGAATTAATAAGGCGTTCTTTTATTGCGACATATTTGCCTTCCAAGGGTGCTGATATAATGTCAGTGACAAATGGGAGTGCGGCTGTATCTAGGTGGATGAGGACGTATCTATATTTAGTTGCATCTGATGTAATACGAGATATATCGAAAGCGGCTTCAACTTGCGCGAACCACAATAATGGATTTTCACGCCAAAAGGGCGGAAGCTTCACAGTGCGTGCAGCAAGAATTTCTGTCACATCGCCGACTCTAGATGCAGACTCAGTTTGCTGTCCTGGTTCCATAGTTTTGACGACTTCTTTATTCAATGAAGATTGCGCTGGTTGATTATTTTGAGATGTCCTTTGCGGTGAATGATCTACCACCATTGCTTACTTTGGCATCACGTCGGGGTCACCAATTGTAGCTATGTGCAGTGTACGTACTTTATGCTAAGCTACTTTTATTATCTTTTATAAATTACAATAAGAAAGTAAGTGAAATCTAAAAATTCAGGATTTATTTATTTTACTTTAAAAACTATTACACATGAAAAGAAAGTTAATATTGAAGAGTAAAATTTTATTAAACCGCATTCGCTGTCAAAAAGTTCCAGAATAATTTTTCGTTTTTCATTTTGTTGGCATTCTTCTTTTTTGTGTGAAGAGCGCTACCAGGCGGTGCACGCTGCAATTAAGTGAGTGGAGTTGCCATAGTTCTGTGAGTACAAACTATACACCTTGCGCTGAAAAGCCGAATGATGTCTACCACATGTTTCTTCAAATTCAACCTCACGCGTTTGGCTATCTCGATACATATTTAAGTACAATCATTTTTAGTACAAGGAATTTTTCATGCAACATCGATATCTAAGAATCAGAAAAAATTTATTTTAAAATCAAAGTTTTGACTTTCAATAAAAAAATATCTCTGCTGTTTTTAAATATATTTCATTAAATTTTTTTTTTTCAAAAGTTCAATACAGTTTTTAATATAAATTTTGCTTAGATATTAAAATGTCCATATCTCAAGAACCCATTAAGTCTTACTATAATTTCTATATTTTTGAAAATTTTGCTAGCATTAAGATTAAGTAAATATTTAATTTATTTTGAATTTTTAAAATATATGGAGCATATAAAATGTAATCTTTTTTTGAATTCAATAAGTTCACCGCAAAGGATGGAACCCCCAACCACCAAAATTTCCCAAAACTTTTTTAGGATTAAAGTCCGTTCAATTACCCTTTCTAACGGTAGCTCAAACTTAAAATTAATAATGTTTTTCATTATTCAAGTGTTTATTACAATGTTTATATAAATGACTCTCGAGTAACACCGGGTATATAAGCTAGAAAAGGGTGTTTTTTTATAGAGTGATACAAGTTTAAATCATAATAAAACATAGAACTATATCTTTATATCAATGAAACGAGCTTTATTGGATAGAAAATTTTATGACATTAATGCTAAAATATGATTTCTGTCATATGGTTGTCACGACTGGTGCGTACAAGGCGCAATCTGGAACACTAATTTTCACAAACTTTTCGCAGCATTTGCGGCCGTATCTCGCCGATAACTCTTCGAATGTTGATTTCCAATAATTGGGCCATTTCGTGAAATTATTTTTTCGTCAAAAGTTTCCTTGAGTAAATCAATTGTAGCGCACGCTGTGTGGCATGTGGCTCCACCCTGTTTTAACCACATATCAGCAAAATTAATGCCAGCTAATTGAGGTACGAAAAAACTTCGAATCATGTTCCTATACCGTTCACCATTGACAGTAACATTCTGACCATCATCGTTTTTGATGACATATGAGCCAATGACTCCGCCAGCCCATAAAGCGCACCAAACAGTAATTTTCTGTGGATGTAACGGTGTTTTGATAAAAGCTTGTGGATTCTCCTCACTCCAAATACGACAATTCTGTTTATTTACGTACCCATTCAACCAAAAAATGGGCTTCATCGGAAAATAAATTTTTCCATGGAAATTCAAAATCAATATCAATGTGTGCTTCAGCCCATTCGCCGAATTGGCGGCGCATACGATGAAGGTTTGGCTTTAATTCCTCAATCTTGAAAGGTTTTAAGCCAAGATCTTTTCGTAAAGTCTTCCATAGAGTGGAAGGACACAACCCCAGTTGCTGAGAACGGCGACGAATTGATTGATTAGGATCATCTTCAATGCTTTCCTGTACAGCGGCTACAGATTCTTCAGTGCGCACTGTTCGGCGTCTCACGGGATGCACATTATCAGTAACAGTAAATGTGGTCCGAAAACGATCTATTGTTCTTCGAATTAGCAGCTCTGAAGGACGATTATGTACGCCATAAAAGGGACGAAGTGCACGATAAGTTTGAAGAACAGAACCATTATTTTGATTAAAAATTTCCACAATTTGCACTCGTTGCTCTGGTGTAAGTTGATCTATAATAAAATTTCAAAGCAAACTAAACAAAAACCAACTATCAACTGTTAAAAGGGTGGTCAAATAAACCAGTGATGCCAACTCAAAGTTGTATCACTCTATAATAAACACCTTGTATATATTAATATATGTACTATTTTTTTATACATTTTAATATGGGCATTTCCAACTGGCGTTACGTATGATTTGTAAAATAAAAAAAAAAAAAAGAAAAAGTCTAATCTATAAAAAAAGGTTTTTTTATATTTGCGTAGTAATTAAATAGCAATATATTTAGTAAACACAATGATAATAGTCGACCCTAAGGACTTAAAGATATAAACAAAAATATGTGCTGGCGCTACTTTACAAAAAACAAAAGTGATTTTTGACTTGGAATACAAAATTTGCCAAACTCTCTGAATTGGGCAAGATTTTTTGTATACAACTTTTTTTAGAAGGTTTTGAAATAACATAAGTTTATTTTCCAAGTGATTGGATTTTTGATCTGGTGTTACGTTACTGGCGTTACGTTATTGAAATTTCCATTGCAGTTTAACCTGGGTAATTAAGTAATTAGCTAATTAAGTAATTTAGTAATTAAAAAACAAATTCCATGTATTGCCCTTTCCTTGCCTACACTATTTTTTCATTATAATTAGCCAATGCTTTCCATTTTTACTAAAATAAAAAGTTTTCGCAAACATTTACTCAGAATATACGAAAAAGAAAAACTTGATTTGTGGAAAAACAATTTGACCATCATGGTTTATATATTTATGTAGATATATTTAAGTTAATAACATAATAAGTTTTTAATATGTTTTAATTTTTTATTCACGGTAGACTTTTCTGTGGAAATGCTCATATTTTTCTGTCCTTGCCTCAACCATTTTTTCATTATGTTTAGTCAATGCATTCCATTTCTATTATAACAAAACAAATTTACGAATCATTTTAGAGATTTAAACACTTACGAAAAATTAAAAAATTTAATTTGTGAAACAGTGCAGATAATTTTATCATTATGGTAAATGAATTTATATATAGATTGTTTTAATTAAGAAAATAAAAATGTTTCTCTTAGATAATATTATAAAATAATAAGTCTTTCATGACTTTTTTGGTCACGGTAGACTACTCTGTGGAAATGCCCATATATACATATGAATTATATGTTCGATGGCGGCAGTATATTATTTTAGGCAGTATATTATTTTTTATTTTGACAGATGTCCGCGGCTTGAATACTTACACTTGACCTTAGAAACACCCTCTGTGAAGCACATCTCAATTGGTAAAGGTTTAGAGGTCGGGAATTAATTTTATTATTTCCCCATACGATTTGTGTGGGAAAAGTCCGCTTTGCTGGTAAATTGAATTTAGAGCCATTATCTTTTAAGCAAAATGGTTAAACAAAAGTGTTCCCTCAAATTTTGTTTGTTATGACGTATCCAAAATTCATTATCATTGGATTATTATTTGGTGGGCTGTGGCTCACTTCATAGAGCTACCTTTGTAAATGATTACTGTTACTTAGAATTATTTCATTAAAAATCAATATCTCTTAGAGTACTCCATTTTCGTTATTGATACTGGTCTTAAATTTTAGATAATGATAGTTGGAACCTTACTTAAAGGGTTGTTATATGTTTTCAGATTCAACCGATTATAAATACAAATACAAATTCTAGTTGTTTGATAGCTTAAAATCGTTTATTGAGGTTATAAATGTTTATTGAAAACAGAAATACAACAACAAATATGAAATTATGATATTGAGAAAAAAATTGAGAAATTGACACTTCAAATCTCATCGCCCCGGTGGTGCAGTGCATTAGTGCGCGCTTGCACGGGTATCACAAAGATTTCTGATGACGCCTTTAGCCGGGCAGAAATTGTGCAATAAGATCAGCTAGTGATTTTTTCCTTTTCATATTGAAAAAACTTTGTTGTTGTTGTTGCTGTTTCTTTGGAAAGATTCGTTAGAACAATCGTTGGTCATTCGTTGTTCTAACTTTGACCTTAAGCTCAATAAACGATTTTAAACTATCAAACAACAAGAATTTGTATTTAAAATCAAGTATGATTTAAATTATCAAACATTTAGAATTTGTATTTAAATCATATAAAGTCAACATAATAATAGAAATTTGTAGGAAAATTAACTTTTACTAAAATTTTGTAATATTGAAATTCTCATATTTTATGCCAGAGAAAAGTAAAATTTTTTCTTATAGATTATTGGTAGTTAAACGAGCTATAGGTCAGATTTTTTTCTTAATTTATTTAATATAAATTTAAATTCCAATATTTCGTTTTTCGTTGAAAAACATCATCAAATGTTTTTTAAAAAAAAAATCAATGTAAACTCAGTATATTTATTTAATTTTTGTAAGTTCATGTATTTTAAATATTATGTTATGTGATTATATTGTAATTTGTAATTATTGTATATTTTTTAGTGTTTTCCCTGATGATGTTTTTCAACGAAAAACGAAATATTGGAATTTAAATTTATATTAAATAAATTAAGAAAAAAATCTGACCTATAGCTCGTTTAACTACCAATAATCTAATATAAAAAAGGTCAAAAATTTAATAAATTAATCTATAAGGAGAGCAAGCCAAATATATAAACAAGATGAAGATTTATAAAGAATTGAAACGAAAATACAGCAATCATACAAACACAATAATCAACAGACTTAGAAATACGAACAAAACTAAAGCCAAAACAATAGGTGCAATACAATTCCTTCAAAAGTGCAGAAAATATAGAGTGACACCAAATTTTTTGGATAACACAACCAAAAATATTAAAACAATTTTCGAAATCAATAAAAACATCCCTCCAAAAACAGACAAAGCAATAACAAAAATAATCCATACATTTAAAACGAAAATACTAAATCAGCTGATAAAATATAAACACCAAAATTTAACATGTAATGAAAAAGAATTAACAAGCATAAGAAATAAAATCAACGAAAGAATGAGTGCAGAAGATGCTGAGCTTCTATGGCGGAGTGAAGAACACTTATACACAAAGACTTTGAGTCAAATTAAACAAACACATCAAAACAAATTCAATAAAATTTTAGAGAAACAAAAAAGAAAACTCAATATCAACGAAAACGAAACGGAGTGGTTTATCAACACAACAAATACAGACATACCAAAAGAGACACAATGGCTTCTTTCTCTGGGACCAAAATACGCTCTTCCCACAACGAAACAAAACTTTCCAACACTAACATGCATTGCGGAAGGTGAAGATTTCGTACAAACCAACAAAGACAAAGAATCACAAGAAACGGCGAGAGTAAAACTGACTACACTGATGGAAAACCATGTAACACGCATACATTTGGACACAAGAGACAAGCTGATCTTAGATACAGTGGGCAAAACTAGACGATTCCTCAAAGAAAATAAAGACATTATAATTGTGAATGCAGACAAGGGAAACAAAACTGTAGCGATGAAAAAAGTGGATTACGACAAGAAAATTAGAATTTTATTAAGAGACATTGCAACATACAAGGAAGTTAAAAGGGACCCAACAACGGCTTTGCAACAGAAAAATAACAATTTAATCGACATTCTATTCAAAAATAATTTGATCTCGGACTATGAAAAATTAAAGATGACAACAACTACTGCAACGGCACCAAGAATATATGGACTACCAAAGCTGCACAAACCGAACATGCCATTGAGACCAATTTGCTCGTCCATCAACTCTCCAACACACGAACTCAGCAAATATTTAGTGAAAATATTGAATAAGTTAACGGTAACATCTAAGTACAACATAAAAGACGCACTGGACCTAAAGAACAAACTTAATAACATATACATTTCAGACGATGAGAGACTAATATCATTCGACGTAGTATCACTTTTCCCTAGTATCCCAGTTGACTTCGCTATAAAAACAATAGAAAGAAAATGGACAATAATAGAAAAATACACAAATATGACCAAAAAACAATTTTCTGACATTTTATTACTTTGTATAAAAGACGCTAGATATTTAAAATATGACAACAAAATTTATTTACAACTACGAGGCACGGCCATGGGATCACCTGCATCACCAATAGTAGCGGACGTAGTAATGGAAGACCTTTTAGATAAATGTTTAGACGATCTCCCAGTGAAACCAAAATTAGTTACCAAATATGTAGACGACCTTTTTGCGATAGTTAGATATGACCAAATCCAAAACACTTTAAACGCACTAAATTCATACCATAGGAGAATAAAGTTCACTTTAGAAAAGGAAACTGACAATAAACTACCTTATCTTGACACATTACTTATGAGAAAAAACAATAAAATAGAAATAAATTGGTATCAAAAACCAACGGCAACAGGACGAATAATTAATTTTCACTCAAAACATCCAAAAAATATAATAATTAATACAGCTAAAAATTTTACAAACCGGGTTTTCGAAATAAGTGACAAAAAATTCCATAAGGACAATGCGATTAAAATTAAAGATATTTTAAAGAAAAACTGCTTTCCGGAATATTTAATTAAAAAAATTGTTAAACATAAAGAAAGAACAGTAAACGAAAAAGTGACGACAAACGACCCCCCTAAAACTTATAAAAGCATGACATATATTCCCGGTTTTTCAGAGAAGTTTAAAATGTCCAACATTTTTAATAAGGACCAGTTTAGAATAGCTTTTAAAACATCAAACACTTTACAAACACTTTACACGAACACTAAATGTAAACTTGACAAGCAGGACAAATCGAATTTGATTTATCAAATTCCGTGCAAAGGTGACGGATCCAATTTATGCGAAAAGGTATATGTTGGAACAACAAAAACTAAATTACGGACGAGAATAGCAGGACATAAGTCAGACTTAAAAGCACTGGACAAACCTTTAGAACAAAAAACAGCATTAGCAGCCCATTGTACGAAGTCTGGACACGCTCCTGATTTTGACAAAACAAAAGTTCTGCAACAAGAGAAAAATTATAGGAGACGATACATGCTTGAAATGCTACACATTATTAACGTCCCTAAACAATTGAGATTGAATTTTAAGACTGACACGGACAATTGCGCTCACATCTACAGACACCTAATAAATAAAGAGCAAACAAATAAACAAAACATTATAAGACAAAACTAACAATAATTAGTCATCAAAGTCCGTCGTCAAGTGTTGTTTATTCATGCTAGATGTTCTTATGTTTTTTGTCATATCGTTTCTCAAATGTTTTTTTAAAAAAAATCAATGTAAACTCAGTATATTTATTTAATTTTTGTAAGTTCATGTATTTTAAATATTATGTTATGTGATTATATTGTAATTTGTAATTATTGTATATTTTTTAGTGTTTTCCCTGATGATGTTTTTCAACGAAAAACGAAATATTGGAATTTAAATTTATATTAAATAAATTAAGAAAAAAATTTGACCTATAGCTCGTTTAACTACCAATAATCTAATATAAAAAAGGTCAAAAATTTAATAAATTAATTTTTTCTTATAATAATGTTTATAAAATAATGTACATAGTGTTTGTCATGTTTTATAGCGTAATGTCTGTCAGACACTTAATTTAAATTAAATACGTTAATAAAAAATTTTTAAATATTGTTTTTATGTTTTTAAAAGGTTCATTGCATTAAATTCAGCTTGATATTAAAACCATAAACATGTTTATACAAATTTCGGGAACACCTCCACATTTTGATGTAGCTTAAAAGATTTTACTCGGATTTATATACTCGGCCGGTAGTATTATATTCGGATAGGGTTTTACTGCTAAGACTTCAACAAACAAAGCACTTAATGTCAGAGACCTTTGTTTTTAGTTCGCATCGTTTAGTGAATGTCTCAATTATACATTTGCCTAATATTTTGTGCAAAAAGAAGTATTAACTATAAGAACTATAATATCTTATAATAATGCCATCTTATATGACAACTTTAAAATTAAAAAGTTGTAAAAAAAACAAAGATCCGATTAATCGTCATCGGCAGTATCGGCAGGAAATTCAAACATCGGTATCGGTTCAAAACTATAGAATCGGCATCGGTTTTGCATCCGTTCAACTAAGATATATCTGCAATTTTTATAAAAATGATTGATTTAGGCTCCAGAGCCAGTTCAAAATGAGTTATTTTTATTCAAAATAAATTGGTTGTGTATTTTTGTTTTTAAGTAGTTTCATATATTAATATTTAAAAATACATTTTATAATTTTATTAAACAAATTTATATTGTTTGGAAAGCTTAAAGTTTGTGATATTTTCGATTTTTTTTTTGAAAACTATTCAAAAGTTATATTTTTAGTTTATTTTTCAACTTTAAGTTTTTAAAGACGAAAGTTTGAGAAATTCTCAAATTTCAGTGGACAAAAAAAACATCATGAATTTATGTGCTATTTTATTTCATAGTAATTAAGTTTGATCTTTATTTAAATAGATAAAAGAAAAACCTTCTCCGATTTTTTCCGATCTTTTTTATTTTAATTTTTAAAAAAGTGTATAAAATTAAATTTTACCTTGATTTTCAATTATTAATTTTTAGGTTACATAATATTTTTCTTCTTTCTTTTATAAATTGTAAATATATTTGGGTAAAATTTAACTTAAAATTTTAAATTTGAAACAAAAAAATTAATAAATTTATCAAGTTGAGTAATACAGTGATGTGCAAAGAAATAGGGACACCTGTATATATGGGGCACCTTGCTTATAATTGATGCGCTTTAAGTATAAAAACACAGGTGTGTCTTTTTCTTTCGAATGTGACATTTTTACACAAGATGGCAAAGAGGCTGAGGTCAGCTATGTCATGCACTGCACTATGATTGATGGTGCAGTGGCAAATGCTTTGACAAATAAATTGCAGCTGATATTACTAAACTTGATAAAGATCTCATTTTTAATACATCATTAATATTACGAGTCTTATCGTGCTGCAAAGCAGTTGACACTGAAATATTCAGTGAGCTTTTAAAAGTAACAAGAGAATTGTACCTAAGAAATTATTATTGGTACTACATGCCGAGTTCTGAACATAAAGTCTTAATCCACGGATGCGATGTTGTAAAGTTTTTTGATTTACCAATAGGTAGTTATTTTAATTTTGTGTTTTTGTTCATATACAAAACTAAATATATTTCTTGTAAGGTTGTTTATCAGAAGAAGCTTTGGAGGCAAATCATAAACACGTACGAAGAAATCGTTTAAATCATACTCGAAAAACGGGACGAGAAGACAACAAAAGTGACTTGTTGTCTTATTTACTTATATCTTCTGATACGCTGCTGTCATCTAAGAGATTTATTATGAAAAAAAATTGAACTTTGATAAGTATGTAAATTATTATTTCATTCAAGATGAAACATCTTATGTAATATCTAATGATAGTTTAAATAAATTTTTAAACTCCTATTCTGAAACTAGCACATCAGATGAATATGAAAGCGATTCTAATAATTAAAATAAAAATATTAATGAAAAATATTTTTTTTATTTTATTTTCTTTAAAATTTTTTTATGTATATTATTAAAAATCTGTTATCCTTTAAGTAAAGGATGTTTTAAAAGCATAATCTTTTTTTAAAACAGAAAAAAGTGTTGTAAAGCTTTAGTATTAGTGCTAAGCAAGCCATTGTAAGATTTAGTAAAAAAAAAGCCACAAAAGTACGTTTTACAAGAAAACTGTAAGCGATACATCAAAACTGAATACATTTTTGAAAACACCGCACCATACGCCATTTAGTTAAAGTCTACAACTCCTTCTATTTTTGTCCAATACTTATATGGGATCGGAGCACTGTGCGTCGGTAGAAATTTAAGAATCGACATCGGTTATGTACCGGCATCGGTTGCAAAAAAAAAAGAATCGGCATCGATTAAAACTAACAACTTTTTTATCGTGCCGAAGCTGATAACCCTATAGTAATATTATAATAATTGTGTAGTTTGAAAGGTCAGAATGCGAATGTCAATACAAATATATCTACTATGTATATCGACATTATTAGCAATTATTGTTATATTATATACATTTTTTATTGCAAACTGTTATATTAAGCCTCCAGATCTTTTAATTTGGCAAAGGTTTGATGCCTTTGATCCTGAAGCTGTTAAATCATACCGAAGGCATTGAGAAAATGCGTCAACAAAGTTTCCAAGCAAATATCTAATAAATATAATGCTTCAATTAATGTGAAAATATTTATATCTCTATTAAGCTTAACAGTTATATACAGTTAATTATTGCCAATACAAATATTTATTTATGGATATTTACGAAGAATTTGTTGGCCATTTTCGCTATACTTTAACTGCGAAGACAACTCCATCAATTAATAGAACAAAATTCACACATATTTTATTCCTTTTTTGAGAAAAGCAACAAAGTATACTATTTAAAATATTGAGTGCAGGAAGGAAATATTCAAATGCAGTAGCAGAAATGGAGGAAAAATAAATTGTAGAGAGACATACTCGTACAATGAAATTTAGTCCTGTAGCTCGTAAAATTTTCATACGCTGCGAGAGCCGTAAAAATCTCCGCTTGCCATTATTGCGATGACACGTTTATGCTACATTCCAATGCTTATGAGGGCAGTTTGATAATTAAGATTAACAGCACACTCGAGATGGTGGTTAACAAAAACACTTTTCGCGCCCAACTAATTTCAAAAGCTAGCGGAACGCATGCAAAAATTAGGCTAACCGAAAGAATAGTGGTTAGTGGTACGTAGGAAGGGGAAAAGAAATTTGATAAAGTAAAAGATTTAATGAAGAGAATTAAATAGAAAAGTTTATCGACTATAAACTAACTTGTCTTGCTGATGACGTAGGCGGTAAAAAAGATGCGGCAGTTAAAGCCGGATAAAATGAGCGGATCGCAAGCGTTTGTCTTCAAGAGATATTCGAAAAGTGCCAACAATGAGAATTTAATAACAGGTCATAATCCTTAATCATTGAAATCGTTTGAATAAAGAACAAGAGAAAACATTGCATGACTCATTGTTTTGTAAACTTATAACTTTTTAGTATGTATGGAATTATTAAGTTGAGGAATTCAAAATTAGTGGATTACACAGTGCAACACATATTTTCGGGGGTGAACCAAACCAATCTCAAACGGTAGTATTTGACATCAATACAACAAATCATCATAAACAATATGAAAATTTATATTTTAAACTTAACTCAGGGTGGTTCTTGTTTCCGGAAACCTAATTACGATTTTCCGGGGAATATTTTTTCGGAACACTTTAACCCCCTAGCTCCTTCCAGTATGGGTCAATTTGACTTTTTTTTTTTGAAAAGACCCTATAAGTCAAGTTTGGAGAAGGTCAAAGGTTAAAACCATAAAAAAAAATATTCTTCAGAAAATTTCACTAGGGGTCACCCAATACAAGTAACCTCTACGACTTAAGGGTTTCACATAAAAACCGGACCGAAAAGATGATACATTATTTTTAAGCAACAATTGCAGTGCGATAATAATATCTTCATTTAGTAATAAATTTGTAATATTATAACGGTCCGGCGTAACGGTATAAAGCTATAATTATATTCGTAATACTTTATAAGTTATAGTAACAAATTACGTAAGTTGTTTTAAGGTGGCTTAGCTTTTAAGTGTCTTGAATTCCCACTTATTCAATTAAGTGGGAATTGAGTATTTTAATTAAAATTGTGAAAGTGTCGTGGTTTTTTTCGAAAAGTTTTATTTCAATGGAACAGAGATTCCTTACTGATTAAAAAAAAATTGGCTGGGCCACTTAAAGTTAGCTTACAATTTTTCTAATGTTAAAATATTCTAGAAAAAATATTAGACATTTACTGGTAGAAGTTATCCAGTAAGACTTTAAGAGCTTGTTTTTTTAATGAAAAGTCAATATTACACAACATATTATACTCAAGTAAAGTTCTATTCAAAGGGCGTTGGTTCAACAATATTTAAAGACTTCAGAACATATTGTGTAAATCTTTTTTGAATACGTTCAAGTTGAACTATATGAGAGCTGTAGTAAGGACTCCAAATAAGCGAGGCATATTCTAGCTTGGATCTAACAAATTCAATATACAGTGCTTATGCGTATAGGGCTCAACAAAAGCTGAGCTATTGCGTCGGACAAATGCAGACATAGCATAAGCTTTAGGTATGATATAGTTAATGTGGCTAACAAAAGAAAACTTCGAATCAAAAATCACTCCTAAATCAGATGTTTTATCGACAGATTTCAAAGTGAAACTATCAATAGAATATGAGGTAGTGAGAATATTTTGGGATTTTGTATAAGTAATATGAAAACATTTATTTATGTTAAATGGGAAGGGATTTTTACAGCACCATGCAGAGACATTAGACAACTGTTGTTGTAAATCATACGCATCTGCTGTATTTTTGATAGTAGCATACATTTTTAGATCATCAGCATACAGCAGATATCTAGCATTTGAAAAACAGCTACCAATATCATTGATGAATTATATGAAAAGCAGAGGGTCAAGAATACTGCCTTGTAGTACACCTGAAGAAGCCACAAATGGGGCAGATCTTTTATTGTCTAACACAACATAGTAGATTATGCCGGTTAAGTATGACTTAATCCATTTCAAAAAGATGGAATGAAATCCGATATTCGATAGATTTGAAATCAAGATTCCATGGGAGACCTTATCAAAGGCCTTAGAAAAGTCGGTATAGATTGTATCTACCTGGAAACCACCATGGAAGGCAGGAATGCAATGTTCAGTACAGACTCGAAGAGTTTTGAGATAGAAGATATTTTTGAAATTTGTCTTTAGTTTGAGATATTCGTTTTATTTCTAAAGGGTCCGCCAAATAACTTTTTTTTTTGAAAATTCTATAAAAAAAAAACTACTGAATATTATCTCAAATTTCTTTTCTTATTTGAAAGTACAATCCTTCCGGTTAATAATGGAAAATAATTTCATTCAAATGGCTGCCTCGGCTGGCCATGCAGTAGCCTACACGATCGGTCCAATTTTTAAGCACATTATCGATTGTGTGCAGCTGTATTTCACCAATGGCTTCACGAATATTGTCCTTTAAAGCGTCAATTGTCTCTGGCTTGTCGGCGTAACAATTATCTTTGAGACATCATTTCTGCGGCTGATAATGCGATCTTCAAAAACAGGGCGCAAAACATCGAATGTAGCTTCGGCTGTGTGGCACGTAGCGCCGTTTTGTTGAAACCAAATGTTGCCAGTATCCTCCTCTTAAATTTTTCTGAACAAAAATTTGTTCAACATGGAAAAGATGATTTTTTTTTTTGGCAAAATCGGCATCTTCTGCATCAAAGTAATGTCGCAATATTTCCCAGCGTTGTTCAAGCGTATACACAACCATATTCGTTTAGCGGAAGGATAAAACTAATTATCTGTCAAATCAGACATGAGCTAAGTGTTACCATTCACGAAATAAGCACTAGTTGAAAAAAAAAAAACGTTAGATGGCGGACCCTGTACTTTTAATATTGGAGTTATTAACGCAATTTTCCAATCTGCGAGAAATACACCCGTAGCAAGTGATTTGTTGAAAATTATTTTTATAGACGACAAACCATCAATATCAGTCTGCATCGATGGTTTCAAATCAAAAATGCCTTTAATGATATCTTCGCTTGATATCAAGAGCGACCCAAAATCAATAAAAGATTGATTTGGTGAAGAACTACTATCAGCAAAATCATTACCTGCTACAAAATTTGATTAACAAAATTCTGCAAAAAGGTCAGCCGCTGCCTTTGCACAACTAGCTGTTTTATCATTGTAAGCTAAACAGCAGATGGTATGCTAGAGCAGTTTTGTTAAGACTTAACAAACCTCTAAAACGCCTTAGGGTTAGAATTTATGTTGTATTCAAACTCTAGGATATATTTGTTGTGTAGATATTTGTTAAAAAAATTAACCTCCCTGGTACAACATATAGTACTGGTATTTATCAAAGTAGTTTGAATCATTTGTTTCCTTATACTTTTTGAAGAACTTATTTCTTAAGTTTTTTAGTTTCTTTAAGCCTTTAGTAAGCCAAGGAAACTAATATGGTTTATTATTACTTAAAGGTACGTTTTCATAGCAAATGTCGTTAACTTTGACCTTAAAATCGTTAAAGCATGAAGTTACATCTGCACCATTAAACATTGAAATCCAATCAACATTTTTAAAAAAATTGTTTAAAACATTAAAGTCACAAGCATTGTAGTTGAAACTTTTAATAGAACTATTGATATTAAGAAGAGAAAATTCATAAAACTCGAGCTAAATGATTAATTTGACATGATGTAAATCAGAAGCTGAAAAAGGAAATGGATTTTCAAATAATTTATAATTAATATTATTGCTTATATAAACTAGGTCGAGAATTCTATTAAACTTGTTAGGCAAAATATTTATCTGCAATAAGTCTAAGCTTAGAAAACTATCGACAAGACAAATTTCAATTGAGCTATTAACATTTGATGGCGTAAGAATATTGCGGTCATAGACATCATACCTTATTTGAGGAAAAACTTATTATATTTTCTACATGTGCTATATATAACTACTATTCGGTGGTATATAAGATGCGCAAAGATATAACAGACCGGACGCTCAACGTACTTTAACACAAAGCTACCGCCCCATCTATAGCAGCCCGTTTTTGCAGCATCCTTGCGAAATATATTGTAGATTATAGGGTTGAAAAATTCTTCATCAAAGAATTCAGAATTAAGCCAGGTTTCAACTAGCACGATAATGTCATAATCAGTGTGGGAGCTTTTAGATAGTATAGAGTGAGATTTTGTTCTCATTCGCGACATGTTTTGGTAATAAATAATCAAAGAATTATTTCTACAAACTAAGCTTGAGGCGCTTACGTTTGTCTCTCTGCAATCCCTGGTTAAGATTAATTCCAACAGGCCATACTGACGAATCTAATAACTTCTCATAAAAAGATGCAGAGACGCCAAGTTTAAAATGAACTCTTTCAAGAGAATTACTCGGAGCATTATTCGCAACAGTTTGGAGCAAGAAAGTTGTCGTTTATCAATACCAGCATGCTTAACAACATACTCAATCAATTATATTTTCCTCAGTTATCGAAGGCATAAATGATGATAGATGTAGCCACTTCATGCTCGAAGCAACGTCTAGGCCTATAGTAACATTATTGCCAACAACAAGTGTTTTATTTCGGTTATTGAATTTCTTTCATCGCACGGCACTCAAATCAAATTTTGATTGAGGGGGCGGCGGAGCAAGCATTGAAATAGCTGCAGGAGCAGTCGACGCAGCTTGCACAATTTCGGAAAAAGTCTTAGGCAAAAGAGGCCGGTCATTTTTATCAGCATCAGAGATGAGAACAGCATTATAAGCAGCAGGTGAGAGCGACGAAATGAGATGTGAAGAAGGAACTCCAAAATCACTATTCAAAGCCTTAGCAACATCAACAACAACTGCATCAGATACAACTGAAATCAACATTGAATATGAATTAACACAGTTTCCGCAATTAAATGCAATGTTTGGAATTGATTCAATTAATTCAAAGATTTTTTCATCATCAATATCAACTCAAGACTTAATGTATGGTATAGAATAGTATAGTATAGTATAGTATAGTATAGTATAGTATAGTATAGTATAGTATAGTATAGTATAGTATAGTATAGTATAGTATAGTATAGTATAGTATAGTATAGTATAGTATAGTATAGTATAGTATAGTATAGTATAGTATAGTATAGTATAGTATAGTATAGTATAGTATAGTATAGTATAGTATAGTATAGTATAGTATAGTATAGTATAGTATAGTATAGTATAGTATAGTATAGTATAGTATAGTATAGTATAGTATAGTATAGTATAGTATAGTATAGTATAGTATAGTATAGTATAGTATAGTATAGTATAGTATAGTATAGTATAGTATAGTATAGTATAGTATAGTATAGTATAGTATAGTATAGTATAGTATAGTATAGTATAGTATAGTATAGTATAGTATAGTATAGTATAGTATAGTATAGTATAGTTTAGTATAGTTTAGTATAGTATAGTATAGTATAGTATAGTATAGTATAGTATAGTATAGTATAGTATAGTATAGTATAGTATAGTATAGTATAGTATAGTATAGTATAGTATAGTATAGTATAGTATAGTATAGTATAGTATAGTATAGTATAGTATAGTATAGTATAGTATAGTATAGTATAGTATAGTATAGTATAGTATAGTATAGTATAGTATAGTATAGTATAGTATAGTATAGTATAGTATAGTATAGTATAGTATAGTATAGTATAGTATAGTATAGTATAGTATAGTATAGTATAGTATAGTATAGTATAGTATAGTATAGTATAGTATAGTATAGTATAGTATAGTATAGTATAGTATAGTATAGTATAGTATAGTATAGTATAGTATAGTATAGTATAGTATAGTATAGTATAGTATAGTATAGTATAGTATAGTATAGTATAGTATAGTATAGTATAGTATAGTATAGTATAGTATAGTATAGTATAGTATAGTATAGTATAGTATAGTATAGTATAGTATAGTATAGTATAGTATGAAATTCCTTACATAAGAATAAGACATAAGCAATTGTTTTTCTATAGTAACAAGAAATATTTGCAATTTTTTAAAAACATTTATCGCTGTTATTTGCATTACGTATTGCGAGCAAGGCAGCAGAGAATTGCTAGTAATTTATATAAAGCAGCTCAAAAAGCTATGCTCAAAATCTGAGTTTGTTAAAAAAGTTATTCAATTCTAAAGCGCTCCGGCGCAGTAAAAACATGTATTATTGTTCTAATTTTTTGGATTATTAATAACGAAACATTTACCTAAAGGATTTCGAGACACAACATTTTTGATTTTTGTCCACTTGTCAAAACACTGTGCAGTGCAAAAAAATGAGAAAAATTACAAAAGCTCTTCATATGACATTGCAGACTT
This sequence comes from Dichetophora obliterata, assembly GCA_963920525.1. Classification (NCBI taxonomy): domain Eukaryota; kingdom Metazoa; phylum Arthropoda; class Insecta; order Diptera; family Sciomyzidae; genus Dichetophora; species Dichetophora obliterata. Next base: position 170,054,175 of record OY986439.1, read on the forward strand.
TGCAGACCTGCTATAACATAAGATAACTTGGTTTTTTGAGTTCATCCCAATATTTGGATTTATATCCAAAAAAATACATTTTTGTTACGTGCCTGTAAATTTAATTGCATAGCTCTGCTGTTTTTGAATAAATGTTTTCTAAAAGGCGAAAAGAATACCTTCTTTACGATATATACAACTTTTTGTGTCTAAAGAATTGGAATAGTTAAAGGTGGAAGCGATAAGAATTTACTCAATGTTTCAAATGATTCAAAAATCTTGTTTAATTTCGCGTCCAAAAAGCGTTTAGTTTTTTCAGTAGAATGAAAAATACTTGCATTAACTAATTTCAAGTATTCAAAAGTAACAACAAATACAAAAGAAAGAAAACAAAATAAATACCTACATCGCACAGAGGTGCAAAAAATTAGTTTTTTTGGCATTTGGTGCTCAAAACTCTATAACTTCTTAACGAATGAACATTTTTTAAGCAGTTTTTGGCATATGAAAGAAAAAATTTAGCCCTTTAAAATAAGATATCAAAATAGTTCTTGAAATTTTGGTTGCTATTTGTTTTTGTGTAGGAATTTGATGAAGTTTTTTAAAATTTTTATATATGTTATGCCGTGCAACGCATTGTAGGGGAAGATGTAAAGGAAAAGATGTGTGGCAAGGTTCAAGGCAATATCTTAAAAACTATGGCATTTATGAAGTTTTTACCATATAGATGACTTTGTATGGGAGGTAGACTGGTACATATAAAGCAATTTTTTTTTTGTTTTTTGCAACTTAACGTTAAAATATGCAGTTGGCTTTTGTATGAGAACTTGATATAATTTCTGCGATTTTCTCTTTTCTATTTTTTTTAAACTGGTTTTTTGAAATTTTCAAAAGTAAAATTTTTTTACATAGTTATAAAGGTTTTATTTTTGTATAGAATATTTAATTGAATTGGTTTAACATTGTATATATATATTAATAAAAAATAAAATTTACCTAAGTATTTGTAAAATGATTTTGGATATAAATTTTCTTCAAAAAATTCATCAATTGGTTGACTAATTAAATCTCTTGCTTCTTTACTTAAGGGACTATATGCAATTTTCTTTGAATTTCTGAAACTAGATATAAATGGATCAGATGATATTATAAGCATTCAAAATAGGTCGTCATTTGTTTTGGTCCTCGAAATAGGTCCTTGAAAACTTTCGTGTGGTATGTTCCCCTTAGAACCTATAATCCTTATTTCTTTTCTCTTGCGCTTCTTCAGATAGCTCTCCAATAGGTTGGATATGATACTTTAGGATTTGTTCGCCATGCATTAAAACCTTATGCAGTGTTGGAGACATGGCACGCCAAGGATATAATTTACTGTATAATTCTGCTGTTTCCTTTGCATACTGTCCAAAACGCTCTGCTCGTATATGCTCATTGCAGCTAATAACCTGTAAGATGGTTCGCAGCCTTTATCCATCAATTCCAGTGATTTTTGCCATCGTTGCTGCTGCCAGTTCCAAGCTTCGGGGTGTTAACGATGAGTCCCACTTTGCTTTATACATAAAAAATGTGCGCAAAAAGGATTCTACCTGTTAACCAATTAAGATTTCTACCTATGGCGTTACCTGCAGTAGAATTCATTAACTGTATGATTATGCTTAATTATGGCAATAAAAACTCATGATTAATACGTTTTCGAGCAAATGTGAACGCTTCAGCAAACGATATGCACAGGTTATGCCTGTGTTGCATAAAAATAGTTCAGTTCATATAAAATAAGGTGCCTACCTTATTTTATAAAGATGTGCTCTCCGGCGCCAAATGGCGGTTATAGTGTATTCGGGAAAAAGTTTTGAGATACTTTTTAAAAAATATAACAAAGCTCTGCCGTCGCACTACGGTGTATGAATTTTTTTCAACATGTGTTTAAAAAATAGTCTTTAAAAAAATATGTGTAGAAAATACTATAAAACATGTATTGTAATAAAATTTTAATTTTTTATAAGGAATTTTCCTGACTTTAATTGAAAAAATTGTTAAAAAATGTTGCACAGTTAAAAAGTAACACGTCTTTAAACTTCAAGAAAATATGTAAAAAATTCAAATTCACAAAAACATGAGAATGGACCTTTCTGTTTTTAAGCCGTTCAATACGTTTCCGTTGACCTATGAACCTGAAAATTTGCATATTTCTTAACTAAAGTATGCTTAATAAAACTGCATCTTTAGATTTTTAAAACAGTGAAATGTGAAAAACAATTTTTGGCCGTCGAATTTTGCCCGTGCACCTCTGTGCATCCTAAGTGACATTTTGGATTTTGCAGGAGAGAAACAAAGAACTGTTTAACATCCCTATTCTGGCAGCTTAATTAAGCTCACCACATTAACAAAATAGTTAATATTAACAATTTGTTAAGGTTTCGTATTCTGTTGCAAATTTAAAAGCACTTTTCCTTATAATTTTGTTAATGACAGAAAGAATCTTAAAAACGAATGAAATTTATGTGCTTAGATGAAAAATTGTTGTGCAAATAATAAAAGAATACAAATTATAATATAATATTGAGTTTAAATATTGAGTTTAAAAGCGCCTGCAAGTTCAACAAATCAAGCGCTTGCAAAGTCACAAGCTGCACTCGTAGCATCTGTTCATATCGCGCATCTCTTCTTTCAAAAGGCATATCAATTTTCACCATGCATGGTGAACTTAAAAAGCTTTTTAAGCTTGTATGATCTTTAAGAAACTAACATTTCCATAACACAACAATCAGATTAACAAAAGATCCTTAACCATTTCTTGTTAAGTAAATATTTTTTACATCCAGACTAACATTCTTTAGACTTTTAAGATAAATGATAACTTGTTGGTCGCAAAATTAAGCAAGTTCTAGAAACTTAGAGTGCACTCACGGAACAGGCGATGCTATCAAAACATCGCTTTTTCTAGCCGTAATATTACGGTTCTCAAAAAATGTATTATATGAAGCATTCCAGCTTAAGAGTTGCTATTTAGGTTTTGATAATCTCACAGGAAGTTGTAAGAACTTTGAATGGTGAAAGGAATTCGGTTTGGATAGCCGAATCGTGGAGGGGCCACAACAACGCCTTTTGTGGCTGCTATTATAAATCGTGATGTTGACAAATCGTGGAACACATTTTTTGCAATGAAATTGTGGAAGTTAACTTTTGATTTTTGAGATTTTATTTTAAAATAGCACAGTTTTTTCCATTTCCCTTCACTGTTTATGAAAAATCAGGTACTTATAAAGCTGCCACAATTTTGCTTAAAAACAAAAGTTTTCAGTCAAGACTTCCTGAGAATCATTCCCGATTAACTGATAGTTTAATATATTTTATGTGTTCTTACTGTGTATTTTATCCAGTAATACTTCGTATTTAACTGTAAAAAAACCGATTCATTTAAAAAATAATTTTTTACTTTTTGCCAATAATCACATAATTGTCTTTTTTTGTCTTGTCAATTTGTGTTTTGTGGTTTTAGCATCCACAGTAAAAGCGTAAAAAGAGGCTATAATAGCCGAATTTAAGCCATTTTAGATGCAAGAATTGCAAATTAGTTGCAGTAGCCACAATACTGAATGTATCACAACTGTAATACAGATTTTATTTGCTATAGAAGCTGAAAAAATTGTCTGTTTTGTTTCTTGATTATTGCACATTCGATTAGGGTTATGAGAGCTATTATAAAGTTCTTGGAATAAACCTTCAGCAAAGGCAACTCCTTTTCATATATGTATAATAACTCTAGTATTGCTATTAGAGCCTTAACTTTTATGGCAGCCGTATTATAAATAAATTATTCTTTATCCGTATTATAAAGAATACTATTCAACAGATCAAGGTCAAAGTTGAAAAAAAATTATGCATGTCTTAAAGTTTTCAAGTCAAACTTTTATAGTTCTTTAGACACAAGAATGTTTTATACACCGTAGAGATAGTCTTTTTGTCCTTTAGAAAATGTTTGCAAATTTAGAATTTATTTTAAAATAGTAGAGTTATGCAAATCAATTCACTCACACTTCACAAAAATCGATTTCTTGGATATTCAGTAGAATCGCGGAAAAGTTAAGGTAACTGAAATTCTGCGTCCACGTACCGCAGAGTTAACTTTTCTGAGCGTGTGAATTTTTCAAACTAACTATTTGTTTGGCAACACAAGCAAGTGCGAGCTCTTACAATATTTTGTTAATTGGTATTTCCTGAATTTATTTTCTGTTTTGAGCTCCAAAAACATATTTTCATCTTCATTGTCAAACAGCATTGATTGAGCTGTATTTCGAAATAAAAAATATACAAAAAATGCGCAACATTCTTTTGCAATAGAAGTGTTACGTTTTGAAATGTAAATTCAATTGCAAACAAATTAAAGCAAAGCTTATTTTTTATAATGATGAAAACTATTTTGATAGTTCACACATTTCCGAAAGCGTTCCCGTAATTTTTGTGTTTTTCCCTGTTTTTGGAGAGATTTTTTCTTACTATCTTGCTTTTGACAGTTTTACCATTTTTTGTGCAAAAAGTGCGGGAACAGACCTATAATTTGTATAAATTAAGAAAAAGTTAAGAGAACGTAAAAGAGAAAAAAATCGTAATAATTAAAAGAAAAATAGTTTTTCGGTGTTAAACAAAATTGCATTAAGATGGGCCATAAGCAAACTCCTGCAAATATAGGTAATATATAGCAATTAAATCTCCCCAGCAGAATAACTCTTCATCGGAACCAGAACTGAACTGAGTTGAATACCAATAAGTCAATTCACCGCACCAAGCTTTTGGACACAAGATTCTCGACATCATGAATTAGGTTGACGAGATACTAGACATTCCACAGGATTCTTACTACAATACATGACCACAAAAGCTGTTACCTTCTGTACGCATTTCAAACGCAACCGCAAGAAAAAGGATGACAAGTTCCATTTTATCTTATCTTGGTTGTATTTGGAATACAAAGCTACATATTAAAATACCAAGAGCGTTCTGCTACCAAACTGAAAAATCGAATCAAGCATTGCTAACGTATTCATTGCTTTAATTTTTTAACAAACATTGCTGACGTCAAGATATGTAAATACATATGAGTTCAAATTTTATTACTTTTAGAAAGAAACCAATTTCAGCTGTAGTTTTATGAAACTAGACACAAAATATCTCTTCCCTCTAATTTCTTTGACCCTTTTGTTTACTTTTCGAATTACATATATGATTGCAAAATTTTTATCACATATGTAATAGATGCTAAATATAATTGGGAAGAGGCATTTTTTCAACGTTCCAAAGCATTCACGCCATTGCAAATTTCCTGTTTGTAGTTTCAGTTTATCGAAGCACCCTCGTCCGTTGTAATGCGTCCAGTTGCTTTGAGGTCCTTTGCGCTACGTATAACATAATTGCTAAGAGCATATCTTGTGTGGCACAGTGTTTGCCATACTGTAGTTCGAGAGTGGGGTCATTGGGAGAGGTTCCAACTATTCAAATAGGTGCTCAAACTTAACTCCATCGCTTTTGTTTCTTCATCATTAACACAGTACCGCATCCGGTTGCCATTTGCTGCTGTTGTACGGCTACCAAGCTCCACAGGATGCCACAGTTGTGTAGTTCATGCCACAACTATTAATGCGCACAATCCTTTGTGGTTTGTACATTGTGGTTTTGTATGAGTTTTTTTCCTGACAATATTAATTATAACATCTTTATCTAGATTTTTGCGGTTTGGCGTCCATATTCGGACCATAAAAGCCTCCGAACGTTCCTTAATGATTGCACGTTGTGCACAAAGACAAATGAAGAAAAAAAAAATCAACAACGTTGTGGCTACCAGTCACTACTTTATTGGCAGACTTATTTAGTGGTTAGCTTAATGGCTAAGTTTTTATAGAGCTTTTATGACTTCCAAAACTTAACATAATTAACCATTATTCGTTTTTAATATTAAGTAAGGTTGAGTTTCTTTTATTTTATTAAAAGAAAAAGAAATATGTAAAATACATAGTACTTATTAAATTAATAAGGAAATTAATAAGTATAATTTTTGCTTCAAAAGCTTCAAAAAATTAAATTAATAAGGAAATTAATAAGTATTTATAATTTTTGCTTCAAAAGCTGAGCGATTTTCATTAAAAAATGTTCAGTTTTTCTATTATATGGGGCATTCCATTTGGTCTACTGGAACATTTGACTCCAGAATTTGACCAACAATGAGTTATAACGATGTCATTATAACTTATATAACAAAGAAATATATTTAAAAACAGAGATAAATAAGTATTGTGTAATATTCCATAAAAATAAAAGCCAAACCAGCTACGATATTTTGTGTTACTATTACTTAATTGAAGAGACTACTTGGACACTGGAAAAATCCCACTCACTTAACTTTGAATACTCAAAGAAGCATTTTAGCCAAACCAATTAAATATTCAAGTCAGTTTCTTCTGTGTTGTAGAACACATTCTAGACGCTTCCATTCTAATAAAGAATTAGTTTTCTTACCTTTGTAGAAAAAATAGACAGCATATTACAAATTGTGACTATTGGGACATGTCTTTGTTACTTACGGGACAAGTAAAAAGTATGTGTCAATAATAAGTTATTTTAATTAGTTATATTATTGTTTTAAACCTAATTAATGTAGTTATTGATATGTTTTTCTGTAAAATAAAAAATAAATCAGAAGCTACGAAAAAAAAATTTACCTCTAACTCAATTATTTAAAGAAAATATTGACTTTTGTTCCAAATCGGTAAAATTTTACTTTTCAACAGTTTTATAATAGGACATCGATCTCCTATGTGGCGAAAAACTCTGCTCATTGCCCGAAGTCGAGCTTAAAAACAATTAATTGCCTCGTCTTCTTCTTTTTCATTTTGAGATCCTCTTTATATAAGACGCCTTGAGAGTAACTTGCCATACTAACCATACCTCTAGTTTTAACATTCAATTCCTAGTCACTGTCTCTTGAGTACATATCAGGGTAGTTTTAATTTCCTTTTTGTATCAATAAAACATTTTCGAATTTATAATATCTTATAATATATTTATCTCCTTTGGATTTAAAATAGTAGTGTGTCTGTAAGTGTGGATTTTTACAGCAATTTATTGTAACACTAAAGTTAGACATAAAGAAGCTTTTACTACTTAATTTTAAGGCCAAAAAAGTTATTAAACTGTACATAATGGCATTGAAATAAAATCTGTCTGTTCACCGTGACTACTATGACACATTTTAAAACAGTCTTAAAAGCATAATATGATCGTCTTAACTATTGATTGGAGTTTAAATAGTACACCAAATATATATCATAACTTCTAGGAAGTATTCCATTTAAAAAGTGGTGTTTCAGGTTAGAGTATGAATATATACTTTTATATATTTTTGTGTGACTACTGGGACATGCATCTGGGCATCTGCTCAAAGAAGATGTCTCCAAAAAACTACATACCTTTTCGTTTTATTTCTATATAAAAAAAATTTGATTTTTTCCAAGCTTTCTATAGAAGAAACGCACCAGGTTTCTACAGTTGACAGATTGGCCGAAATAGTTTTGCAAACATAATCAACATTTTACTCCCTAGCAAGTCTGTATGAAACAAAAGATGCCGTATACTAAAAAAGATTTTTTGGAGAATTTCTCAAAATTTTTTCAGAGATCAATGAGGGATAGACATTTAGTTATTGCTTTTCAATAAATTAAAAATAATTAATGGAAATCCAAAATTTTTCTCATTTTTCTCAATTTCCTCTTTTACGTGTAATCTCCATATATCTACACACAAAATTCATGTTTAAAAAATTTCCTTAACGCGTTAATTATATTAAAAATCTTAAAATAATACAACGGTTTTTTCTCATTTTATTGGATTAAAAAATAAATAAATATAAAATAAACTGGCCACTTCAGCCCTAAAAAGGACTTTGACCGAGCTTCTTTTGGTCAGTTGTGTTAGTTAATGTTTGAACACAAATGATCGAGAACTGAACCCACGAGTTTAATGCCGACTCCGAACGGCTTATGTTCTCAAGTAGCTTTTACATGGCAGTTTTTACTCTCTGAGGTTTGCCATTGTCTGAAGAGAGGTGACGACCGAACAGAAAAATTAATTCAATTAAAAAAAAACATTCTGGCTGACCTGGAATTGAACATGGGCTACCGCGGTTCTTTAGCTTAGGGGCCACGTACTCTACCCACTAGGCTACGGCCGCTTACTTAATCTAATTTTATTAGATTAATAAATCATAAATTATTTATTTATTTATTTATTATTTGCGGTTCTTAGTGTTACAAGATATAATATCTCTTAACTAGCACTAATCATTAAGAAAAGGAAATATGGCAGTAAATATTTAATATACGAATCACTTATATTTGATATACGAAAACTTAAAACAAACATAAAGAGCTTATTACAACAAAAAATCGAAAACATACAAAGTTATTACAAATAAATATGAAATCTGATTGAATACTTTAAAAGGACTTATTTCTAATGGATGACAGGTTAAACTAATTAAGGGACGACAATGGCGATAATAGTTTCCTTTTAAAATTGACAGCATAATCTAAGGAATTCCAAAGACGTGGACCATACATGAAGAATTGTCTTTCGGAGACAAGGCTGGAGTATCTTGCTAATAAAATATTATTATTACGGCGCAATTGTGTAAAGCGAAGTCTCTCGAAAAGATAATTTGTGGACAAACTGTAGAGCTTTTATCTTGACAAGGTTATCAAAGGTGGTGTTGTTCATTTGGTAAGCATATTCCGAGACATGATCAAACCTACTCAGACTGTATACACACCGAGCGATATTATTACATGTTACTTTTAATTTTTGCTTATGGACAGAATCAGCGTTTGCAAATACTTCATAGTCATATAAGAGAATTGGTATTAAGTATGTTTTGGCTATAAGCAGTCTAATTCTTAATGGCGTAGAGTATTGGGTAGGCCATAAACTGCGTAACATACCACTTACCTTACCTGAGGAACTGGTGATGTGTTCGTTCCATGTCAAGGTATTATTAAAAATAAAACCCAAGTTCTTAGCCTTACACACATATTCAATAATCGAGTCATTAATTACAATATCAGGAAGACTATTATAGTTTATAGGTTTTTTTATAGACCAACAAACACTTAGATTTTCTTGGATTAATTTCAAGCTCATTTTCTGTGGCCCATTTACCAATTCGCTGGAGTTGTTGATTAAGGATATTCACACCACTACAGTTTTATCACATGAAACATAAAGCTGTATATCATCAGCGTAAACATTGATTCGGGATTGACGGAAAATCATTTACGTAAATGGAAAACAAAAAGGATCCCAGAACTGACCCCTGGAGAACACCTTTACTTACTCGAATAAAGTCTGAGCACAAATCGCCAGAACAAACACATTGGAAAAGATCATACAGATATGACCAAATTAATTTTATTGCTGTTTGAGCTTATGGCAAAATTGTAAATGATTGATAGAATTGAAAGCTTTTGAGCAATCTAAAAGAACCAGGAAAGTAGATTTGTTTGCTTCAATATTTTAGCGAATAGTTTCAGACACATCTGTAATTGCTGTTATACAACTACGTTTTGGTCTAAATCCAGAATGTCTGTCCGTTAGTAGATGATTGGTGGTAAAATACGAACTCATTTGCTTGTAAACAAGGTTTTTGAATGCTTTTGAAAGAAAGGGTAAGATAGCTATAGGCCGAAATTCATCGCCTGATTTCGGAATTGGAATTATTTTGGCTAATTTCCACTTCTTCGGAAAGACCGATTTAGTAAAGATTGTATTGAAAATATGTGTAATAATAGGTACAAGTTTAGGTAAAAACAATTTAAGGAACTTAGGAGTAATACCGTCAATGCCTGTCGAGTTGGATTTTACATAAATCAGACTGAGAGTACATCACTTTCAGTAACACACATAAAACTAAAACTAGATGTTGTAGATATTGCACTTTGAAGGGGGTTATCACGGAAAAATTTCATGTTAGACTCGATCATATCACAGATGGGTTGTCTTGTTAGCTCTATATTATCACAGTTTTGGTTTCCTACAAAATTATTATTGAGGGTGTTAAGGTCAGCATTTAATTTGTCAGTACAAGTTTTATTTATGCCTACTTTTCTAATAGTTCGCCAAGTAGCCTAACTGTTAGCTGCTCTTCAAAATTTTTCGAAGAAGTACTGGGATTTTGTTTGTCTTATAGCACTAACAGCTTGTTTTGCGCAAATTTGAAAATGCCTCAAAGTGTGCTGCCGTCTTATATCTTTTCCATTTACAGTAGCCTGCTTTTCAAAAAGAGCTGATAGAGTATCGTTTAAAAAAATCTATTTGGTCACCTACTAATGTCATACAAAATATTCTTTGCCAATCAGTTCTGTCAAAATCTGCGTTAAGAAGTTGAAATTGTACGTTTTTAAAGTCTCGATATGTCATTATACAGCCAAAAGAATGTTGAAAAAGATCTAAAGTCAAGTAAATTAAGTCATGATAAGAAAATTGGGGTACGGAAAATTGATTATAAAACTAAAAATGGCTTTTGTCACTTACAAAAAAAAAAAAACATCTAGAAGCGTGCTGGAGGTAGATGTAAAGTGTGTCGCAGCCGACTCATTTACTGCGAAGAGTCCAAGACCGTGAAGTTTACTTTTTATGGTGTTATCAGTGAGCAAATCACTATTTAAATCTCCTGCTATTATGACTTTTGCTCACTTGATAGATACAGCTTTTACAAATTACATTAAAATTTTTACAATATTTACACGTTTTTATTCTTCATGATGCTCACTGCTACTTTTTAATGAAATTCAGGATTTCCATTTGGAATTTAGAATAGATCAAGTAAAAATAAGAATAGATCAATTCAAATTCAGGAAATACCTATCAATTGTGAGGTAAAATATATTACTTGGAATGAAAAAAAAATATTTTTTAATTCAGAATAGATTAATTGGAATTCAGAAATTACATTTTAAAATAAGAAGTTCATTAAAATAGAGTTCAGCTACTATAGCTTTTTCGCACTTTCTCCACATTAAACTATCTTAAGAACCAACTTAATATCATTGAAATATCTCAACGATATACATAGATAAAAGTGGTCCAAAACAATCCAAAGTGAGAAAAATTTACCCACCATAATATGGATTGGGCTCAGGGACAACACAAGACATAACAACTAACCATGCGTTAACATAGATCTAATCATACATTAGTTTTCAATCTACTTTTGAGTTTATCTTTCGATAGGTTAACATCAAAAAAGCTACAGTTGTTAACAAAGGTACTCATGCGATTTAAAGGAGCAGTAGCCATATAATTTGTGCTACTAAAAGGTAAGTAAATTAAGCTGTTAGCGTTTCTACTGCTTCTACGGTTAGTGTTAAAATTTATAAGAGTTAGGAGTTCCGGTGAATCGAAAACACCAGTTATGAGTTGGTGTAAGTAGACGATATCAGCAGACTTCTTTCTCTCATTTTAGGATTGCATTTTTAATAGTTTTAAACGATCCTCATAAGGAGGAAGATTTAAAGTGTCAGTTCCACTTAAGCCGCTTAGAGCAAAACGGACAAAACGTTTTTGAATTCTTTCTATTCGTTCAACATGTACATTGTAACTTGGCGACAAAACTTGACTTGCATACTCCAAGTGAGGACAGACAATTGAATAATACAGCGCTGTAGTTGTAATCATACTATTAAATTCTTTGGCCCAGCGTTTTATAAAACCGAGCATAGAAGATGCTTTTTTACAAATGTAATCAATACGAACGCTAAACGATAGCCTAGAATCCATGCATATACCAAGATCTTTGACAGAATCTACACGATTTAAAGCCGTATCTTTTATCTTATAATCAAAAATTAAATTATTCCTTTTTCGCGAAAAGACTATAATTTGGCATTTATCTGGATTAAGAAACATATTATTTTTAGAACACCAAACTTCAAAGGATTTTAAATCAGACTGGAGTAGAACTAAATTGTCTTTAGAATATACTGTTCTGTATATTTTCATATCATCTGCATAAATGAGCAGATGAGAGTATTTGATGATGTGGATTACATCATTAATGGCTAAAATAAACAGAAGTGGACCAAGGTGGCTACCTTAAGGAACACTTGATGCAGCAATAAATTCAGCAGACAATACACCTCGAAATCGTATTTGATAAGATCGCTCTGTCAGATACGATTGAATCCAGCTTACAAAAAATTGTGGAAAACCCATTAACTTTAGTTTAAATATAATTAATTTGTGTGGTAGTTTATCAAATGCTTTACTTAAATCAGTGTAAATACAATCGACCTGGTTACCAGAATAAACTGAATTTAAGCAGAATTCGAGGAGATTAGACACAGTGGATCCGCCAGTAACAAATCCATGCTGACGAGTTGTTATGACCCTCCCACAATGAATCTTCACACGATCATACATGAGCCGCTTGAAGAGTTTTGGAATCCATGAGAGTTTAGCGATAGGCCTATAGTTGTTTACATCATTCCTACAACCTTTTTTATAAATAGGACTTATAAAAGATTTTTTTCAAAAAAGTGGAAAATTACATTCCCTAATTGATTTATTGAATAATATGGAGAGTGGTTGGCTTAGAACGGAACCACATTGCGTTAACACTGCGGCAGGAATTCCGTCAGGTCCAGCATTAAAATCTTCTTCGATCGATCCAATATACTTTAAAATATCCTCTGAATTAAAAGGTATAAGGTCCAACGAAACCCTGGGCGTAGAGTTCATATATTCAAAATAATCTTAATCAGGATTAAAAGAGTCTGAACAGAATGACTCTTTAAAGAGAGTGGCAAATAGACCACAAATTATAACGGGATCGTCAGTAAATCCGTCAGAAGTCTTAAATGATGAAGGGAATCCATCAGATTTTTTTTTGGTGTTTATGAAAACCCAGAATTTCTTTGGATCAGACAATATTTTCAGCTTAATATTGTCTAAATAATTTCGATATAAGGTAGCTGAGCAACTTTCAAAATCCAGAAACAAACGCTTGTAGGTTTCTAGGTCATGTAAGTCTAAGCTACAGACATATTTCTTCCATGCCCTATTCCTGTTGTTGCGAAGAGTCTTTTATTTCCTTGTGTACCAAGGGTAAGCACATTTTTTCGCGAATTTGAGGCTATACGGCACGGACTCAGAAAACATAGTGAAGATTTCAATATAATAAAAATAAATTGAATCTTCAAGATTATTACCATTAAAATATTCTAAAATTACATTAAGTTTACTATGAAGTAAATGATTCAACCTCAGAAAGTCAGCTTTTTTTAAATTGAATTCATAAACTTTATCTATTGAATTGGAATTCACTATATTTTCCCTGTCGGACTTGTACCATATGCTCAGTGGTGGATGGTAGTCATCAACAGAAGTTAGAGCATGAAGGGCCCTCTTAACAACCACGTTGTTACAGTCTGTAGTTAAGACCAGGTCAAGAAGTCTTTCACGACTATTATAAATACAACTTACTTGTTGTAAGTCAGAACATATATTATCAACAAATATATGCTCTTGGCGTGTCTTCGAATTAGATGCACAAAAATATGTATCATCGTCTGAAGATTCCCATTTCCAGTCAGGCAGATTAAAATCTCCCAACAATAAAATGTCGTCATTAACGTCAAGGATATTTATAACGTATTCTATGCAATCCGCAAGGCTTGCATAAATTTCCACACTGCTCTTTGGAGGAACATAAGCATTAACTAAGGACTGTATTGAAAAGAAACTGCACACTCTATTTTTTAATTTTAAGATAGTAGGAACATTTTATTAATATTTTTTTTTTTATTGTGTATCTAAAAATAATCTACATTCTAATAACAATAAATAATATTTATTAAAATTAACTCCTTATTTGCTGCCTTAGTTTTCTATTAACACCTTCCATTAAATTCTGCACAACTTTCGAACCGACACTTCTAGCTGCAGCGTTCCAATTTTTTTTAAATTCTTTAAGGTTTGAGGCTACACATCCTTTCTTCCTTAGGTTAGCCTTTATCAATGCCCAATACCTCTCAATTGGTCTTAGTTCGGGTGCATTTGGGGGATTTTCGTTTTTTTCTACGAACTTGACACCGTTTATCTGCAGCCAATCCTGAGTCAATTTGGCGTAGTGTGCCGTTGCAAGATCGGGCCAAAAAATTGTGGGTACTTGGTGCTTCTTAACTAATGGCAGTAACCGTTTCTGAAGACACTCTTTTCGGTACACTTCACCATTAATTGTGCCTTTAGTGAAAAAAGATTGTGTTTTAAAGCCACAAGTACAGATTGCCTGCCAAACAAGGACTTTTTCTTCAAATTTATTAATTTCGATAACCTTCACTGAGTCTTCTACACTACTGCCTTTTATTTTTGTATAATATTGCGGCCCTGGTAAAACTCTGGAATCCATTTTTGCGTAGGTTTCGTCGTCCATTATTATACAGTTTATTTTTTCCTTATTGAGCCGCTCGTATAATTTTCTGCACCTGCTTTTTCCACATATTTTTTGTTTTTCGGTTTTTTTGGCACTTTTTGTTTTTTGTGGGTTTTTAAACTATTCCTCTTTTTGATTCGTTGAACCATTGAAGCACTTGTACCCACTTTTTTTGCCAAATCACGCACTGATATCGAAGGATTTTTTTGAATTAAGGCAACAACTTTTAAATCCAATTTTGGATCCCTTGCACCTTTTTTTCGTCCAATTTTTTTTAAGTCGGCGGTAGAGCAATGTTCATCATATTTCAAAATTATATTTTTTACCGCGTTTGGGGATACTTTATACCGTTTTGCTAGTTTCCTGTACGACATAAACTTTTCTGTGCAATAAGTGTGCACAATTTTATTTCTAACTTCTATTTCAATTCGCGTCATTTTGGAAACTAATTGAGTAAAATATTTGGTTTAACCTACATGCATAGTTGACGCTATAGGAAATCTAATGGTCCAGTTAGCCTCGCATGGCATAGCAGTGCATGGCTTAACAAGCGTCACATCGAAATCTGTTTAATGGGATTTGTGTGTATCTGATTATGCACAACATGGCAACGCATGGCAATGCTCAGATAAAAACAGAAATGCATCTCTGACTACATAGATAAACATGGAAGATCTATTTCATTTTGATATCTGTGTATTCTTCTATGTATTTGACGTTTTGGCAAAACAGATGTGAAGTTGTAAAATTGTTTGATCAAGTGCGGTTAATTTATTAAAATAAAATCGTTGTATTCTTCTTTTTTATTGTTTTATGCTTTGCATAATCACCATTTATTTAGCTGTGTGCTAGCTGCTTATCTGCGTTGCATGCGCTGCTGTGCCATGCGAGGCTAACTGGACCATAACGGTACCTTCAAACATGTAAACAAATATTTACACTGCGAGAAATAACCATTTAAAAGTGTGCAGTTTCTTTTCGATACATTCCTTACATATACATTACAATTACAAAGTTCGATATTAGAAGAGCAGGGAATATCGATAATGGAACTAGCGAAGGAGTTCCTAACAGCTAATAAGACACCACCACCGACAGCAGAAGTACTGCCAGCATATCTGTCTTTTTTATATACTTCAAAACTATTATCAAACAATTCCAAGTCAGTAATGCTTCCATTTAACCACGTTTCAGTCAATGCGATAATATCCTCAGACAAAATTTTGAGACATTAAAAATATGTCTCGCGTCTTAGAGCGTAATCCCCTTACATTTTGATAGTAAAGGGATAGCCTATTCAGTTTTTTTGAGTTTGACGAACAGGTTGAGTCGTCCTTCTAGACTTATTTTTAGGCAGAAACTCTGAAACGAATATATTATCGGTCCATAAATTAGAATTTAAAACATTTGCAAACTCTTCAGCTGGAACTGTGAGAATGAGGGAAGCGTGGGAAGGCTTATTCCCTATTTTTTTTACATGAAAAAAAGTCGTTTTGACTCAACAAGTTGTTATGTTTGGTAAACGTCAATACGTTTTCAACAGTTGTGTCAGGCTGAAGACGTGAAATAAACCTTTAACTATGGAGGTGAATATTTTTGACATAGTTTGTGGGGGTAAATTTTACCCTATTTTAATTTTACTAAAAAATTCGAATAAAAAGAGCTTTTTTAAAATTTTTTCTTGTTTAAAAACAAGTTTCAATATTTTTGTTTATAATGAATACAAATTTTAGTTTGTTTCTTTTTAATTTAATAAAAATGACAGTTTATTTCACTAGCCTTTTTTAAAGACGACAAATATATGTAAAGAGGGTGTAAAACTTACGACCACAGTTAAAGATTGAGAAAAAATGAATTGAAATTCAGAAAAGATTGATTTAAATTCAGAAAAAATTAATTGTATTCAAAAAATTTTTTTTAGAAATTCAGAAAAAATCTATTGAAGTTCAAATTTGATTAATTAAATTTAGAATTCCTTGTGAAATTCAAAAAAGATCAATTGAAATTCAGAAAAGATCAATTAAAAATCGAAATTCCATTTGAAATTCGTAATAGATCAATTGAAATTCAGAAAAGATCATTTGAAATTCAGAAAATATCTATGGAAATTCAGAACAGTTCAACTAAAACTTAAAATTCTATTTGCAATTCAGAAAAGATCAAGGTTAGTTCAGAAGAGATCAATTGAAATTTAAAATTATGTTTGAAAGTGAAAAAAATCAATTGAAATTTCAATATTCCATTTGAAATTCAGAAAAGATAAATTAGAATTTATAGTTCAGAAAAGATCTTCTTTTCTCTGTGAAGATCTAGTTTTCAATTATTTCAGTGCACAAATTTATTGAGCACGAGTAACACAACTCATCATCAGAAGCTCAGTCAAAGTCCTTTCAATGGTCAAAATGGCCAATTTGTGTTTTTTTTTGTATGAATCCCAGTAGCGGATGCAATATATTCCGAATATATGAAGCATCAATTACCTTGTAATGACCACTACTTCCGACTTTATTACCTTACTATGCATAAAAGGCCTTACATTTAACATTGAATGAGACAGGAGGTAAGTGATCGCCTCCCTTCAGCATTACCTATAAGTTATGGAGTAACATACTACTTGTATTAAGTTATAAAAATCACTGCATTACTTTTCCTTGTATGCTACATTACAGGTAATGAGGTATGAGTTAATTACTTCTGCTATATGCAGACGCATTACTTTTTGAAAAAAGTAATGCTTCCTTACCTGGTAATTTATTCTGTATTAGTTCTATGGTAGCCACTGGCAAATCCGCTGCTGGGATATTATCTAAACAAATTATAGCAAAAAAAAAAAGATATAAGCATGAATTGTTTAAAGATAGTTGTACCCTGAGGGAAATATGTGTTAAAATTAAATGAAATAGTTGCCTTAAAGTCATTAAAAAATTAAAGGGATGTTGACTGTTTTCTTCGATTCTCAAAACGTCTGTTTCAGTACTCGATTTAAGTAACTTCAATTTGCTTGAAAGCGGTATTTAACAAATTTTTGAAGCTCGAGAGGGAAGAATAACATGCAAAATGAAACCCTCTATTCTAATACAATTACTTGAAGTTAGTACAAAAACAGATCTAATGTGTCGTGCATTTAGAATTCCCTGCGCAAGGTCAATTGGTCAACGCTCAATATAATTTAAGTGTTTTAAAGCATTTTCTCGAGAAAATTCGGCCAAAGAGGCTAGAATTGTGAAAGGACAATTCATGTTTTTTTCACTAGTTCGCATTGTACGCGATTATTTGACCAAAAACAATGCCAATGTCGTTAAACAAGCATTATGTTGACCTTGTGTGACAATTTGAGACGATTAAAGTCATCAGAGATTATTCGCAGACCGAGCTTAAGGCCATTCCGAAATCGGCTTACCAAAAATGCTTTCAAGAATAGAAAAAACGCTAGCATATGTGTATCGCCTCCGAAGGTGATTATTTTCAAGATGAAAAAAATAAATATTGAAGTATAATTAATTTACCGTTGTCGTTTTATGTGCTTAGTATGGTTCAATTTTGAACAGAAGATAAACAAGCAAAATTTTTGTTATCTATAAAATGGTTTTCTATAATTAAGCACTATTTTTCAGTCATAATTTCCTGTCGGCCTTTGTAGTCTAGTGGAGAGTGTGCTAGACAATCAACCCAGAGGTCCCAGGTTCGAATACGGGCTCGGGCATGGTTCTTTTCACTTTCTTTCTTCTTTCCTACATTTAAGAATGATGGAAAACTAAAAATCTACAACTAAATTGTGGAAAATGTGGAATTAAAGGACAGAAACAACTAAGGACTGGAAATGCTTGCCGAGGTTAAGGCATAACACTAGCCTCGGCTAAAAGCAATTAAAATTGTCTTTCACGGTTGTTCCCTTAATCAATAATTCACGTATGGTTCCCATCAATTCCTCTAAATAAATCTATCCCTTACTTTTCAGGTCAAATATCAAACCTTGTTTGTTTAAGGCGCATGCCTTGGTTCTTTGTTTTTTTTAAAAAAAAAAGATATAAAAAAATTATCTGCTTTGGTCAAGCAAGAGTTTGTCACTTTAAGAAAATAATTGAGTGTAACGAAAAATATGCTGGATTTTTAATTATCTCCTTCTTGAACTTAACCGTGTTTCTCCATGACATTCGTTTTATATTTTTCGGCAATATTAGAAAACAATATAAAAGGGGTATTCATACTGACTTGGGTAGTTGGGTAGATTGGCAAATGCCGTACATTTTGTTTTTGTAAAGTGCCATTCTACCCATCTACCAATCTACTTTAGCTGACCCCCTGATTTGTTTGGGTGATTGAGTACTTTTTCCATATGTTACCACCTTTGGCAAAAATAGGCAATTACTAAGGGCATCAAATTTACAATATTTGTTGTCAAGTCTAATATCTCGAATAATACACACAAAATATTGCTACATCCCCTATTTCCGCCCATAAGGTAATTAAACGCTATATTTCAGACGAATTCGGTTGTATTGGACTAAAATTTTGTAATTTAGTTCGTATGGCTACTATTGACAATTTAACAAAAAATGAGCGTGGTCGAACGCCTACTTTTCAGAAATTATAATTCCTGAGATGTGCATGTTTTTATAATAAAACTTGGTTTATATTTGCTATGAGACCAAGTGGTGGTCACTAGATGTATAAATTTTGCCACGCCTACTTTTATCGCCCTTGTATTGACAATTTAACAAAAAATGAGCGTGGTCGAACGCCTACTTTTCAGAAATTATAATTCCTGAGATGTGCATGTTTTTATAATAAAACTTGGTTTATATTTGCTATGAGACCAAGTGGTGGTCACTAGATGTATAAATTTTGCCACGCCTACTTTTATTGCCCTTGTATTGACAATTTAACAAAAAATGAGCGTGGTCGAACGCCTACTTTTCAGAAATTATAATTCCTGAGATGTGCATGTTTTTATAATAAAACTTGGTTTATATTTGCTATGAGACCAAGTGGTGGTCACTAGATGTATAAATTTTGCCACGCCTACTTTTATCGCCCTTCTATAAATATAAAATCGTTCGTGCGGTGTCTCTTAAGATCTCAGGAACGGTAATACATAAGGCAATCAAATTAACAATATCTGTTAATATCTCGGTTAATAAAGTTAATATCTCGGTAAATAAAAAAGCCACACCCTCTTTACCGCCCAAAAATCAATAAAAATGCTATATTTTGGACGGTTTTGATCGTATATGACTAAAATTTGGTAATTTAGTTTGTATGGTTACATTCGGAAACAGTACTTAAAACAGTATCCAATTTTTAATAAATCATTAAAATTGACTACTGGGCCGATTGCGCTGAAATTTTGTCGATTTGTTTCGCCTACGAGATAGTTTCGGAAAATTTTGACGAACACATTTTTACCGCCTACAATTAAAAAAAAATGCTATATTTTAAACGGTTTTGGTCTAAAATTTGGTAAATTAGTGCATATAGTTACTTTCGGAAACTGAACTAAAAATGGGCGTAGTCGCATTGCAGTTATGCCAGTTCAGATACACAAAAAATTGATTTTTTTTCCGATTGGCATAAAAATTCTTATGTTGCAGTAAGCCGGTCTGTGAAAGGACAACGTTTTCACCCTGGATTACTAGTAAATGATAAGATGCTGCGAAGTTCACGTTAAAAATTACTCGTATATTGAATACCTTTTTACGCCCAATTAATGGCCTAAATTTTTCGCGCATAAAATGACAAAAAATGATTTGGTGGCAACTCTTTTCCAGCTGTCACTCATCTACATAAACCAGGGATATCACACAAACAAGCAGCACTACCAAAACTATTCTACAAAGTACTGAATTGCAATTTGGGGTGCTCGCAATAACCAAAAGTACTCAATCTACCCATACCCAACTACACAAGTCAGTGTGAATACCCCTATTGATAATTTTGTGCTTTAGTATGTTAGTTAAAAACCGCCTTTTTTAGCCTTTTTTTGGATTTGAAGCTTATAACGAATACATGATTTTTTTCTCTCCGTGTTTACTGTTTACAAAGAAATAGCGTTGTGAAAATAGGTCTGTTTCCGTACTAATTTCAAGTAATTGTAATAGATTAGAGAGTGACATTTTGCATGTTATTCTTCTCTCTCGAACCTTAAAAATTTTTAAAATAACGCTTCAAGCAACTTGAATCGAGTACGGGAACAGACCTAATGATATAACAGCAATTCCATTTGAACGTACCGGTCTTACGGAATGACCATCATCGATTTTGGAGAAATTTTGCAAGCAGCATGAAAAAAGTTTGGCGTTTTTTTTTGGCGGAGTTGCAGGGTGCACAAAATTGAAAAAGTCAGCAAAAAGTCTAAAATGGATTTTTACTAAGTTTCATATCTAAAAAATTTCTTAACAAATTGTTAGCATAACAAATTGTTAAGTTTGAACTAATGTTGGAAAGCTAATTAATTGGGTTTTAATGCAAAAAAAAATTAAACTTTTGAAAAATTTTGGTGTTTGAGTGTTCCATACCTTTTGGTTACGTAATTGATTTAGATGAAGTGCAGTGGTTCTCAACTGGTCCCTTGGGAAGCGTGAGCCATTTAAAGAGGAGCACCAGAAGTTTTTAACAAAAAATTTTCTAATTTCTCACTTTAACTCCATTCATGAGGAATTCAAATGATATTTTGTCGCAAAACTTGAAATCTAAGTTAGTACGTGAACCATTTATTGTTGATGTTATGCTACTTCCTGAAATCATTTAAGACGAGGCCATTAAAGCTGAAGTGTGATTCATGTGCCAAAGATCAATTTTCTCTTAAAAGTTGTAAGAAGTTTTTGTTAAAATACCGTTTATTTTATCCTCTGCTTAGTGCAGCTACATTACGCTTTTTAGTTCAGTTTTCCTCCACATATAGCCAGTGACAAAAAATCCTCGCACATGAATTTTTGCAAGTTTTTCAATTTTTACAGAATTTTATATAAAAAAATGAAAAATTTATTAATATTTTTTTTAATTTTTATATTTAATCCAATATTTTTTTGAACTGGTATATTTTATATATGTATATTATATATATATATATATACATATATATATATTAATATGTAAATATATACTGACCTGTAAGAATAAAATTTATAATAAATACCTTTATAATAAAAACATAATAATAAATATAATGAAGAAAAGGAAAGAATTACATATTTTTTATGACTAACACCGAGCTAATGTAGAAATTTCTAACGTAATTATTATGTAACGAAATTTGAATATATATTTTAATGCAAGTAAAATCAAAACTGTACTGGTACAGACTTGATTTTTGTTTAATTTTTCTAAAACGCTAAAAAAGGGCACTAAAAACTTTTTAAATATGCAATTAAAAATATTTTTCTAATATTTTACTATGGGTTAAAAAATAAATCTTGCATTTCATTTACAAAAAAAAAAAAAAAAAACTCAAATCATTTTGAAATACATAACAAATTTATTTATCAAAAAGAACAAAAATATGAAGTAAAAATATGAACGTATAAACAATACTTCTAAGTTATCTTTTTCCAAAATATGTCGCACTAAATTTAAATGGTTGCAAATCAAAAAGCAAAAATATGCAAAAATCACAGGCATTTTTTATAAAATATGCAAAATCATGCATTTATTGCAAAATATGCACTTACGATTGAATAATATTTTGAAGGAAATTTCGTGATTCGTTTTTGTGGTTTTTAACATTTTTTTGTTATGATGACGTAATTTTGTATTGTTGTCATTCTTTTACAAACCGTACAGATTTGAACAAAACATGACCGACCCTTTTTTGATTTGCATGAAATTTTTTTACGGGTTCTATATCGAAAAGAAAAGAAACACGTGTTCGAGGATTTTTTTTTTTTGAAAGTAAAGGGTATTAAAATTTTGAGATTTTCGTGATGAATTTTCAAAATTTAATTTTCAAGAGCTGATTTTCTGTTTAAGCTAGAGACAGCATTTTTATTTCATTTTGAAGATGAAAAAGTGACTTTTAAGAAAAAAATAGTTTCAAAAAATTTATGAAAAATTGCATTATGTTACACGCAATTTAAATTTTTAAATAAATTTTAACTAATCTTACCCACCACTTAGCATGTTTTAAACATAACCATCGTATTTTACGTCAAATTTTACATAGAAAACGATTTTTTTATCAATGTAGAAATGATTATTACTATTGCAAAAAATTAAACGAACCCTGCAAACTACCGAACCATTGCGATATGCTCTACGCTTTCCAAAGTTATGGAGAGCGTAATAAACTTCAACGTTGTGAACTATCTGGAGCACAACCAACTGCTCAGTGACCGTCAATATGGTTTCCGTAGGGCTCGCTCTACTGGTGATCTTATGGCGTTCTTAACCGAAGAATGGAATAAATGCGTTCACTTTTTCGGCGAGAACAGGGTTGTTGCTCTGGATATTTCAAAAGCGTTCGACCGAGTGTGGCATAAAGCGCTCGTGTCAAAACTTGCTGCATATGGTTTTGGTAGTAATTTTGCTCGATGGATCACGTGTTTTCTCAAGGACAGAACGATTCGAGTCGTAGTTGACGGTATTTCGTCCGAGAAGCACGCCATCAACGCAGGAGTACCGCAGGGTTCAGTTCTATCGCCAACCTTGTTTCTGGTTTTTATCAACGACCTTCTGTCGTTGACGCATAACCCAATTCATTCGTTTGCGGACGACAGCAGCATTTGTCATTCATATTCATTCAAAAAACGCCCAAGCTCTATGGAGATTGAGAGAAAAAGGCAAACTATGAATGACACACTTCTTAATGATCTACAAAAAATCTCCGAGTGGGGTCTTGCTAATAGAGTAGAGTTCAATGCAAGCAAGACCCAGTGTTGTCTGTTAACCCACAAGCGGATGGATTGCCCCTTAGCTCCCCTCAATATGAATGGTGTGGATCTTGTGGAATCAGCCGCTCTTGACGTTCTGGGCATATCGATCCAATGTGATCTTCGTTGGAATGATCATATTTTCGATGTGTCGAAAGAAGCGGGCAAGTGCCTAGGTTTTCTAAAACGGTGCAAAAAATATTTCACTTCAGCTGATCTTCGCATGATCTATACCTCATATATTAGGCCGAAAATGGAGTACAATTCGCACATTTGGGCAGGGGCTTCAAGATCTTATTTGGAGCTTTTGGA
Organism: Dichetophora obliterata; assembly: GCA_963920525.1. Classification (NCBI taxonomy): domain Eukaryota; kingdom Metazoa; phylum Arthropoda; class Insecta; order Diptera; family Sciomyzidae; genus Dichetophora; species Dichetophora obliterata. Next base: position 170,077,803 of record OY986439.1, read on the forward strand.
CCGAATTCAACGTCGTGCGATATATTTGATAGGAGATGAAAGTATTTCATCCTCTCTCAACTCTCTTGAGCATCGACGTAATGTAGGTTGCCTAAGCCTTCTGTATAGGTATTACCATGGGAAGTGTTCAAGGGAGATACATGGCCTGACGCCACCAGCTCGTGTGTTTCCCAGGTCCACTCGGGCAGCTGTCCAAGCCCACCCCTTTACCATTGCATCGATGCCTAATAGAACCTCGCATTACCGCGATAATTCGTTCTTTAGTCGCGCGGTTAAGTTGTGGAATAGTCTCCCTGCGAGCGTGTTTCCCGGCAGTTTTGAGCTGTGCAAATTCAAAACAAATCTTCACCGACACTACTCCATCTATCCACCCTCCAACTAACTATCACCCATCTTCCGAATCAACACAATGCTTACGCATTTATAGGGGGCATCCCCTGAGCGTTGGTTCAGTCTAAAAAAAAAAAAAAAAAAAAAAAAAAAAATAAACTCGCGCGGTACCTGACGTTGGCGCACCAGTTGCAAAGTACACCTCATATTCTCGCCTCATATCGTTGTTCGCCGTATTAAATGACCAATAGTATATACATAAATGTAGTATGTTTTATATTTTTAATTGAGCAATATTATTTATTAATAAATGAGGCTATATAGAAAATTGGGTCAAACTTTAATAAACAATTACATTATTTCAGCAAATAAAGTGATATATTACGATTTCAATTCATTAGTAGTCTACACGTACATTTTTTGTCTCAATATAACATCATACTTACTAATTTTTATCATATTTTTTTTCATACAAAGAGAATTGCTAAGTCTCTAGCTTAAACAGAACCGAAGCTATGAATTTTTGAAAATTAGTCTTCAAGGCAAAAATCACGAAAATCCCAAACTTTTAACGCCCTCTTTAAAAAAAAAAAAAAAAAAAAAAAAAATCCTCGAACACGTGTCTTCTTTTTCGATATAAAACCCGTTAAAAAAAATTTCATGCAAATCAAAAATGTGGCGGTCAGAATGGTGTTCGGTTTGTAAAAGAATGACCCATATGAGGGAGGTGTGGTTTTTACTTGATTTGGTTTATTTTCGAACTTGATCTTTATATTTTAGATAGAAGCTTGTACATCGAAGTTCAGTACGGTAGCTTAAAAGTTATGGCTATATTTATGATCAGAATTGAGCAGATGTGCAGACAGAGAGACAGACGAACATGACTTAATTGACTCAAGTAATCAAAAATATATATACTTTTCCATACCTTACATACCTCCATATGAGCATTACAAATATAATGACAAATATATATAGATTACGCTGTACCCAGTACGCGTAGAGGTATAAATATGCATTCACTCTTTTGCCATTAAAGGTAGGTACGCAGCTATCCGCAGCCAACTTTTTTAAAAATTTTGAGTAGAAACCAAAATTTTCACATATTTATAGTTGTATAGTAGCTTACTTAGTTCTAGTCCACCAAACTTTGGAAACAGAAAAAAAATTTAATAAAAATACTTAAAAAAACAATAGTAATAAAAAAAATTATTAATCATTAAAAAAAAGTGTTTAAGATGCATCACAAAATTGTATTTAAAAATAATTTAATGAATACAAGCAATTATGTCAAAGCAGTATCTACCAGAAAACGGCTTAAAATTATGTTTTGTGTTTAGAGGAATCAAATTTAGCGACATTAACGGCTCGTACACAGAAATTGAGAAGACTTATATTAATTTTTTTTTTGAAAATTTGCTACTGTAACATTTCTTAATTTATATTTAAAAAATCAAACAAAAACTACAATATAAAATATTATTCAATTCCACTTTGAAACCACTGTGTGACCTTTTACTTTTTGATGTTGTACTTTGTTTGTCCTTTGTACTCCCTCGACTGGCCTGTGTCAGCATCAAACGATGTTCAAAAATTCATTGCATAGATGGGAATAATTAGAATAATTTGGTACAGGAAATTATTTGCTCTCATCATGGGTGTGATTTCTAAATTCAGTAAAAATATATCGGTATTGTCGGTATTTTTTATTTGTTTTTTAAGCTAATAGTTGTTGTTGCTGTTATTGTTAGCATAACCAATGCCAGAAAATGGGTTTTAGCAAGTGCTGTTGTAGCGCTGCGCTGCGCTGCTCTCATCAATTGATATCCTTGAGCTAAGCGAGTGCGCATGTAAGGTCTACAAAAAGACTGTAAAGCAGAGAGGAGACAGCGAGGCAAGACTTTAAAACAACAACTAAAACAACAACAACAGAAAAAAAATCTAAGTTATGTGGGTAAAAAACAGTCTCTACAAACGAAAAAAAAATCCATTCCTTGCAAAAAATTCATTAAGCTCGTGCATGCTGTCGAAGAAATTTAGAAAAAACACTCATTCGCATACTTCTATACAAACACACCTACACATAAATGCTGCTAATATTTGACAGTTGCTGATGATGAGAGAGAAAGAGCGTGGAATTTGTGGATGCTATTGCTTTATCTCTTTCCAGTGCGCTGTATAGCTTTTGAAATACTCTTTAGATTTTTTGCTAGCTATAACAAAATTGTTGTTGTTGTTGCTGTTGTTTTGCTAATTGTCCGTCTTGCCAACCGAAACAATAACAACAACAACAACAAAAACAATGCACATCATTGTTTAATAACAAGTGACAGGATTCTTTCTCTCTCATATCGAAGTGTCAAAAATTATAAATCAAGTGTTTTCATTTTATTTGATTTTTTTCACTTGCATTTTTTAAGCCAACTGTGCTGAACTATTTGTCTTTGTTATTTTTTCTGCATTTTTAGTACCTTTTGCAACCCGATCAAAAACTCTCTCTCTCTCTCTCCATTTCTCGCTTTTTATTCTTCTCGTGTAAAATGAAGATGTAAAAAAATTTGAAAACACTCGACATATTTGTGGAATAGAAGTTGCTTAAAATTTACAGAAAATTGTTCACACTTTACAATAAAAAAAAAACAGAATCTGTTTAAATAAAGCAAAATTTACAGGAATTGGAATTTTTGAAATTATTTTAGAAAAAGGGTTGGCGTACTTTTTAAAATTTCCAAATAGTTTTTTTGGCTAAATCTTTTCTTTGTAAAAAAATGAATAGAATATACATTTGGTCAAGAAAGTACCAAAAATTAATCATTTAAAAAGTCCGCTTAAAAGAATTGTCAAAATTCTTTTAGAAAAACTCTTCACTATATTGACGATTCAGCGTGATCTGTGGCTTTGTTTGTGATTTAAACAAATTTTCTGGAATCAGCTTTAACTCCCGCCGCAAATGTTCTTTGATATCTTGTATTAGCCCTTGTGCGACCGCTGTTGTGACTGTTAGATTTTTACTCGGGAGGATATGAACGAATTTTAAGATCGTTCTTTACAAATCATACAAAAAAGTATCAGAAAGTGGTCAATAAAACACAAAATACTCATTATTAATTCAAATTTAATTTACCGTCTTCAAAGTAGGCAAAATAAAATACTCCCGAAGTAAAACACGCATGCCAAAGAATAATTCAGTCACATTTCTTAAACGCATTTTCTGTAACCAACTTCTATATATATATATATATATATATATATATTTAAAATGAGTGCCCCGATGTGGTAATTTTAGTTTCGGAAAGAGAAAAAACCGGCCGGAGTCTTATTAGGTAAATACGGTGATTGTGTGATGGTATTTGTTGAGTTTTCTGCCAGAAATTCATGGTTACAATGATAGCCTTGTGAAATAGTGCGTTATCATTTTGCAAAAACCATTAGCTTTTTTCTATCAATCTGGCCTTTTTCGAGGAACTTGCTTTCTCAAACATTACATAACGTTAATGTAATATTCTTGATTTAACGTGCGACCTTCTGGCAAGAGTTTTGACAATTCCGTTTAGCAGGTTTTTTAATTATCAATTTCCGGTACTTTCTTGACATAATGTCCAATCCCTTTGTCACTATTCCATTATATATTATTTCTAAATATATCATTGGCTAGACGATATGTCTCATTTTATGGGCTTATTTTTATAATTGTCATAAAAGAACTTGTTACTTTTTTCGTCTCTTTTCATATGTACAGCATGGCGTATGAGTAACATTTAGATTAATGAAAGTCTAAATTTAGGATGTAATGAATTTTACAGTAGTATAACTATGTATTAATCAGTGCTGCCAGGTTAGGGGATTTCCCCCTAGATTTAGGGGTTTTTAACTGAGTTGAGGGATTTTAGGGGTAATAAATCTTTAGGGGTTTTTTTAGGGAGATTTAATGTTTTTTAGGGATTTTTTAGAGGTATTTGAAAAGTTGACATTTGGAAATACAGTTTTCTTACTTTTCCTTAAAATTATGCTAAAAATTTAAGAAAATAAGATATTTGTCTTCTTGGGTATTTCAGCAACACTTTATTAAAACAGCTGAACTGGCAGCACTTCAAATAAATTACCAATTATTTCCCACTTCACTTCAAACTTGCTTCGCGCTTTACTTGCAATTGATTGATTCCGTGCACAGTTAAAAATCTTGGACTAAAAAAGATTACATTTTAATCCAAGGAAAATTTTAAATTTTTTCAATCCAATAAAAAATAATTTCAAATCCAAAAAAGTTGAAAAAAGCAATATAAATATCAACTTAAAATAAAAAACTTTTTTGACCAGTTCATGATTTGAACACACGTCCTCTGTTGTGCTGGTCCAACACCTTATCCACGCATCTATCTCATTTCTTAAGAAAGTTAAGCTTATTTTGCATCATAACGAATGCAAGTTAGCTTGAGTAAGTATGCAAGCAAGCAGAAACGATGGTTCGAGACCCAGCTATGTTCTAACCAGTTTATGATTTGAACACACATCCTCTGTTGTGCTGGTCCAATACCTTATCCACTCGTCCAACTCAGTTGGTAACATAGTTTCGCTTATTTTGCATCATTACAAATGTAAGTAAGTTCTTTTCAGGAACGTGGGTTTGAGATCCAGCTAAATTAAACTAATGTTTGGATTAAAAAGTAATACGTTTTGGATTAAAAATTCCTTTAAACCAAAGCTTGGATTAAAAAGAAGTCAAAAATTTTTAACCGTGTGTAAAAACTAAAAACAAAGCAAGTATGGAAAAAACTATAGACTAAAAAGATATACCCAAAAATATATCAAAAAGTGGGAGACGGAGCCTCCTTTCAAAAGTAAGACTTCATTTTAAGATCAATTTCACATTGGTCAATTGAGAATTATGAAGCAACTTTTTGCTCTTCTTAAAGACGTCCAACAGCTCAGCACTTTAAATACATATGCTTGTATTGCAGCTGCACTACTTTCAGTTTCCCCCTATAAAATTTTTGTATGTTTTTCGAAAAAAAATTTTAGGGGGATTTGAAATCCAATCTAGGGGTAAATGGTGAAAGGCACTTGGCAACACTGGTATTAATGTAAATATATATTTATAGAAGTCCTAAATAGTTGGAAAAAATAGAGTAAAAAACAGTGTTCGTAAAACTAAAAATAACCCGTTTGCAAACAAAAATGCTCGTTTGTGCATTTGTATGAAAAACAATTTATTAATCAATTCTTAAGACTTACTGTTGCTTGCACCCAATAATGTTATTATGAAGAGCGATAGTAAAAACTTCAGCTTCAATCGCAATTTCTCAGCATTAAATCATTTAAAAATCCAAATCAAGGATCATTTGAACCTTTTTTCTATGTTGTCTGAATGTCTTTTTGATTATGATTTTATGTTACTGTGTGTTGATTTAAATAAACACTAATCTCCTTATGAAATAAACATTAATCGCTTTATGACAAGTTATCGAATCTGGTTAATGAAACTCTTCCCCTGTGATTCTCCAACAACTCTAATCCTAGTCTTCTTGACTGTTTTATAGTTTCGGATGCTTCAGTGCTTCAACTGTTTGTTCAAATCGGTTTTATTTCTGATCATGACTTACTTTTCTGTTCTCAAAGTATAAACTTGTCTTGTCATCATATTTTTTTATTTTATTTTGCGTTGAGGAACTCAATTAATGGAAGCTATGTATCTAATGGAAATCTCCTTGATTCTCCGATATCAAGAATGATATATAAGTGACTGCATCCTCAGTGCGCGAAAAATGGAATCTATTTCGCAGCCTACGTCACAAGCGATAATCATACACAAAAAAAAAAAAACTCATACAACACAAACGAAACAAAGCAAATGAATCCGATTGGCTCATTGGGAATTAACCAAAATACTAACAAAGAAACGGTCAAACTGCTGTCAAAACAAATAGAGCAACGTTAGTTCTTTTGGTGTAAAAGGGTAAATTTGGAGAAAACACCCCTACGAAATATAAATTTGCATACATAAATAACTTTTGTGTCATTCTCTAGCACCGTTCTAATTTGAAACCCGATGAAACGAAAAGGTACGGTAACATATCGTCACTGCGCCTACAAAAATGGTTATGTGCTTTTCAATAATATTTCAGGAGACCAAAAAAACTGATTTTTTTTCCAAAGCATTTCTATTATTGCAAGCACGTAGTTGTTTTGATCACTTTAAAGACAACGAGATCTTAAAAAATGGCAATTGCAGAAATATGGGCGATAGAGAGTGTTAATAAAATAAGCAATAAAAAAAAAAATGCCAAAAATCACATAACCATTTTTGTATGCGCAGCGACAATATATATCTTTAGAAGTAACCTTAGCTAAGACAAACGTATACATCTTTAGGATTTGTCATGTACACAAACTAATTTTATAGTAATTTTTAAACTTTGCAGTAGCTGTTGTCAGATTAACTGCCAGATTGAGTGCAATTCGGACAAATTACGTAGTATATACTTTTAAGCTTTGAGTACATACATATAGTGTTATTACTTTGAGTTGCGTCACTCTTGCACTAGATGGTGCCACGGTAACATTTTTAGGCTGCTTTGTGCATTTTTGAAGGGAAACATCTTTACACGAACGAAAAATCAACTTCGATTCTAATTCGGCTGCGAGGTGGATAGCGAAGGAACTATATATAATGAATATCATTCGATATTAAAAACCAATTTTTGTATAAAAATTAGTTTCATAAACATACCTATATAGTCAATGGTATAAAAAATAGATTTAAAATAGTGTCGGGCAGCTTGAGATTGTGTTTGTGCAGTGGAATATGACTCATCTCACCTACAAAGCGATCAAAGCTTCAGTGTTCAAGCGAATGTCAAGCAGATAAGATCTGCGCTTGCGTGTTCCTTGAATATATTATATTATATTATATCTGTGTCGATAAGCAATAATAGCTTTAGTCGATTTAAGACAGAACTGAGTTATTGATATAGTTGTGTTCCACGTATATATCATTATGAACACACAAAATCTAGAACTTCTAGCATGACCTTAGCCAAAGATATGAATGACGCATAAACAAAAGACCCTTTCATATAACTTATATGGTGATTGAAAACTTTGAAGCAAGATTTCTGGAAACTTTCAAATAAGACTTATGCTTGGTTTTCACTATGTCATTTTTATGATGACACAATATTTTATCACCTGAAATATCATTTTAATAAAACTCTAGAACATTTTCTGCATAGCTCCATTTAATAATTTATTTGTTTTTAGTTTACCAAGATTGCCAAATGTGGAAAAATATCAAAATATTGTCATTTTCAATTTGATTGACAACAACTGACCATAGAAAATGACATAGTGAAAACTAAGCATTAGGCTGTTTGCTCATTGACACAGATATAACGTAAGATTACACTGTATAAAATTTTATGCATGCATAATTTTTCTAACTATGTACGAAAAATTTTTTATTTTTAGAAAATATGGCATGCGCGGCATCAAAGAGGCAAAATTAAAAAAATAATGTATTACAAGGCATTACGATAATTTGCATGCCCAATATAAGGTAATTGTGGGGCATGCGAAAGAGAAATTAATTAATTACTTAAAAGCGGCGTGTTCGCATATCATATCATATAGTGATCTGTTCCAAGTACGTATAATGAAAGCATCTTACGCTGTCCATTTGGCCTTGGCAAAACACAATTAGCAACATAAGCACAATAAAAAAATATAGTTGTTTTTTACTATTAGCCTGCCTTTTTATATTTCCGTCTGCTTATCTGTATTTCACATTATCCGTCTGTTGGTCTGTTTCCTTTTGACATTCCGTCCACTACTTATTTATTTAATTTCGCAATACAAATCCGAGCAAAAAAATATCCCATAATGCCTAGCAAGATTTCTGCAAAAAGCGTGTTAGGACTACTTTGTTTTTAGTGTGAGCTTTGAAGCGCTCATTAATACATACTCAAGATGAGAAAGTATAGGTGTGCAAAGCTGCCCGACACTGATTTAAAACCATAATAGATTTCAACTATTTAATAGATTTAAAAGAAAACAGATTTTAAGTCATAAATTTTGATGGGAAAGAGATATTTGGGTCATTTATTCACTTCAATTATTTGTGTAATTTGACTATTTTGTAAAAATATAAAAAGCTGGAATCATTTCTACAAATGAATGTAACATCGTATGTGACTACCTTTCATACGATATTACATAAATAAAATGTTTCCTAGTTGTTATTTATACCACAATAGCAACTTTTGAGTCATTTTTTGAGTGAAAAATCAATATTTTGGACCTTTTTTAAAATAAAAAATGACAGGTACAGTTCAAAAGATTTTTGGTTAAATCTCTTTATTGAACTCCTAAACAAAAATATTTAAATTAAATATATTTCAAAGCAGTGGACATATTTACATGGAAAGTCAAAACTTTGATTTTAAAGTAATTTTTTCTCATTCTCAGGTTAAGATATTTTATGAGAAGGTGTTGTACTAACAATTTCAACAGTTTTCTAAAGTTTTCACTTCTACCGTACGTGGCAGCCACACACATACTTTTTTAATATCAGGAACTGAGCCTGAGCGGTTTTTTCAGCCGATTGTGAGTAACAAAACAAGGCCATTCTGAAGCTAATTTAACATACTAAAAATATAACAGCAGGAATATTTCAACACATACACGAGAATATATACATATAAATATATACATATTAGGGCGGGTCAATTTGTATGGACGAATTTTTTGGAGGTCTGGCTCAGCGAAATTCGTAAAATACATGTAATTTCAAGACTTTTTCTCCACTACAGCATATACAAATTCTGAAAAAAAGCTGTGCGGACTTTCGTAAATAGATTTTGTTCTCAATTATAAAATATGAATGTATGAATGTATGTGTATGAATCTATTTACGAAAGTCCGCACAGCTTTTTTTCAGAATTTGTATATGCTCTAGTGGAGAAAAAGTCTTGAAATTACATGTATTTTACGAATTTCGCTGAGCCAGAATTTGACCCGCCCTAATACATATATATATATATATATATTTCTTTAAACGAATAAATTATATATAAATTTTTCAATCATAAAAACACATCAAAATTTTACTTTTTTATTTTATTTCATAGAAATAAATGCAATTTGTACAGGTTTAATTAGAGTTAATCGTTAAAAACACTTTGTAGAAAGACGTTTTTAAAAAACGCTTAAGCCGAATGAAATTGACAAAGCCCAGAAGAAAAATCACTTGATGTTTTTAGCACGTTGATGTTATTGTTATTGCAAATTGCTAGCCTTGCTGTTGTATTCTTATTCGAAGAGACCGAAGTCAATATCTTCATCTTTCTCAGATTCAGAATCTTCTCTTCCTTTTTGGCCTCTTTCTTATCACCACCATCAGCAGCTGGGAGGTAGCGGGTTCAGCAGCAGATCCACCACCAACTGGCGTGGATGACAGCTTTTCACGACCCTCTTTGATCAATTCTTCGATAAACTTGCAATTCAATTCCTTAACTGCTTTGGTGAGGCGCTCAGCATCGACTTAAATACCAACAAAGCTAAGAATCTTCTCGATTTTGGCATTCTAAAGATTCACTAATCCACCATATATGAAAAAAATTTATTTTTAAAAAAAATAACCAAACGAAGATGGAATATAAAATAATTATTTTTAATGAAAAAAAATGAAAAAAAGTTAACACAAACAGTTGAAAAAATGAACTTTTATGTTCAAACTTTCCTCTTTTTCTTTGAAATCTGTAAATATATGTATGTAAATGGATAGACCATACTTATATTTTCATAGGTAAGTTGTCTCGTCATTAACTTGTTTTGGGCCACTGGTCACTCGATATGATACATCGCATTGGATACATTTGCATAGGATATATCGCTCCATTTGATTGAGTTTCTCAACACCACATAAAATTAAAAAATATGATGACGAGACAAGTTTATATCGGTCATTCCATGTCAAATCGGAAGCTTTTGTCCAAAAACTAATTTTGACAATTCCGATTTTTTTCAAATTTTTCACTTCGATAAAACTTTAAAAACAAAGAATATTTGCATACTTTTTTATAATTTGTTTTGTTTTATGTACAGTGAAAAATTAAAAAGAAAATCAGAAATTGTTACTCAAACATGTTAGTCCTACAAAAAAATGTTAAACGCATATTTTAAAGAGCTTGCATTGGTCTTTATTGTGGTCCTTTTTTAGCAAACACTTTCGTAAAAAATTTTAAAATTATTTGACCACTAAAAATTTTCAATTACATTTTTCATAGTCAGCACCACTATTTTTTTGGCACTTTGAAAATATTATAGTATTGAGGCATTCATTCTTAATGCATTCTCAAAATTTAATGTTGGAGAATCAATGTTTACTATTCAAACGAAATTTTCAAAAACTGACCACACAATTTTTAAGTACAAAATACGTTAATTTTAAATTAAAAATGGAATTTTTAGTATTTTTTGCTAAGCTGTTGTCGCTGCGCCAACAAAAACAGTTATATGTGTTTCAGTAACCTTTCAGGAGAGCAAAATAACAAATTTTTTCAGAGCATTTCTAGCACTGCGAGCAATAACTGTTTTTGATCACTTCAAAATAAAAAAAAAAATAAAAAAAAAATATAAAAAATGCGAATGCAGAAATGTGGGTAATAGAAAGTGTAAACAAAATTTGCTATAAAAAATTTACAAAAATCACATTACTGTTGTTGTTGGCGCAGCAACGATATGTAAAGCCACATTGAAAACTTTTATCAACTCGTTAAAATATATTATTCCTCTGCATATTTTTTGATTGTATTTCCGTGATGTATCTCTATGTTAATACTAAATTATGTAAAATTGTTTTAACATTTTATTTACAGTTTTTTGTTCTTGTTAACTTAAATAATAGTTGAAAAAGATGATGTGGATGTAATGGCCATATCAATTTTCCCTTTGCCCCGTGGGATAAAGGAATGGTGGATTAAAGTCCCACGTATCATTTTTTATTTTTCGAATCGCTTTTTGAGAGATTGCTTTTCGGAGTTGTACTGCTTTGATGAAAAATATTCCCGATTCAATACTTGTCATGTTGTTTGAAACCCAATTATAAAATACTGCAGGAGTATTTGTCGTATTATTAATGTTTGCAGACTAGCCTTTGCCGCAAGTCTTTTTACTGTACCTGCCAAACCATCACATTTGCCGTGCGATGTAGCGAAAAGGTGCCATTCTACGGGGATATTGAAATTGACTTTGTGCTTGCATAGATTTATTAAATTTTGTTTTTATATTGAGTGACTGCTCCACCTGAGAAGTAAAATATTTTGTTTACTTCTCGCAGTGTTTTCAGCAGGAAAATAATTAAGCCACGCTAGAATAAATGAACTGCTACTATGTCGTGCTTTGAGCATTGCGAAATTGCATCGTAACTTATGCGCACTACATCCACATCAACTTTTTCAACTATTGTTCAAGTTTACAAGAAAAAAAAAATTGTACATAAAATGTTGAAACAATTTTACTTAATTTAGTATAAACATAGGTAAACATCATAAAACTAAAACCAAAAATTTTTTAAGCAAATTGATATGTACCTAGCTTAGCAAAAACTACTAAAAATTCCATTTTTAATTTAAAAGTAAAGTATTTTCTACTTAAAAATTGTGTAGTCAGTTTTTGAAAATTTCGTTTAAAATAGTAAACATCGATTCTCCAACATCAAATTTTGAGAATGCATTAAGAATGAATGCCTCAATATGACAATATTTTCAAAATGCCAAAAAATAGTGGCAAAATGAAAAATGTGAATGAAATTTTTAGTGGTCAAAAACTTTAAAATTTTTTACGAAAGTGTTTATAAAAAAGGACACCACAATAAAGACCAATTCAAGATCTTTAAAATCTGTCTTAAACATTTTCTTGTAGGACGAACGGCTTAGACGATATAGTTGTTTGAGTACATGTCCGAATGACAATTTTTGTTTTTCTTTATAATTTTTCACTGTGTGTAGCTGCAAAATAAAAAAAAATTGAAATTTACAAAAAAATATGCAAATATTTTTTTTTTTTTAAAGTACCATCCAAGTGCAAAGTACCAAATTTTTATAGAAATGTGAGTCTCGAAAAGCGTCCGATTTGACATGGAATGACCGATATTCAGGAAACAAAAAATTAAGTCATGATCAGAGATAAAACCGATTTGATCAAACAGTTGAAGCACTGAAGCATCCGAAACTATGAAACAGTCAAGAATACTGGGATTAGAGTTGTTTAAGAATCGCTTGGGAAGAGTTTCATTAACTATGGAGAATCCCAGATTTGATATATTATCATAAAGCTTTGCCACATAAGTGCTACGGAGATTAATGTTTAAATCACCGCACAGTAACATAAAATCACAATCAAGAAGACATTCAAACAAGATAGAAATAAAGGTTATCGACAGAATGATATTTAAGAGTATTATTATACACTAAAGCTTTCAATCCCAAATGGTTTTGGCAAATCCCTGGATTTCTGGATTTGAAATTCATGATCCCGGTATCACGGGATTTTTTGGGATCCCGAAATGTCAAAATTTTAAAATAATGGCACTTAGCTGTATTAAAATCAAGGTCCATTAATAACACTTTATTTTTATTTCTGATATTTCTTTTCATATTTTGTTATTTTTAAAATAGAAATCCAAGCGTATTCGTTACGAGTATTCATACTTAAAATATTCAAAAACACTCAAAAGTTTATAAGACATCACCAAGATGAATTCATTATTACTAATACAGAAAAGTGTTGTTGTAATGTACAAAGAAGAATATAAGAAAAAAAATTCAACATCAACTCGAATATAAAATCGAATTCTGAAATGCCATTATGTATTTTTAGGGGAAAAATTTTTTAATGTTATGAATAAAAAAATATACGAATCATCATCTGATTAAAACAGATAAAAAAAAAAATTATAAAATTATGGCATGATGTTTTTTTAATAAAATTCAGAAAAATGTAACATTTATTTCAGAATGAAAACAAAAAATAGTTGAAAATATTTTATATTCCACTTTATAATAAACATAAAATAATAAATGTAAATAAGTTACACAAAACAAATTACATAAATTTATCTTTTAAAAAATTTACAAAGAAAACAAAACTTCTCATTCAAATAAATTATTTAGCTAGTAAAAAGTATGATGTATGAAAAGAATAAAATATTGTTTTTATAACAAAAAAACGACAATATAGAAACAAGACTATTGCTTCATTAAAAATTCCATGAAAGTTGAACGGCATAGTAAACAGAGTCTTTAAAGAGTCACAGCCAAAGCAAACTAAAAAATAAGTCTTTCAAAGTGTATAGAGTTAAAGAAAAGAACAGGTTGATTTCGATAATAAAAATAACCATTGTTTTTGCATTTACAGTTTAAAAAAATTTTTATATATTCTTGTAAATAAAATCACGGGATTTAGGATTCGGAATCCTGGGGTTCCGGGATTAGAAAAGTTCTAAATGTTCTGGATCCCGGGATTGAAAATCCTATTATACACACATGACAAAAGTACTTTAGTGTTGCAATCAGAGATACATAAGTTGGGAAATTCAATTCCAGGCCCATTAGTTTTAGAAGCGACTTCAACATTTAGAAAGGTGTTACAATAAACTGCTAATCCACCACCCTTATTGTGGTTGATTACCGGAACGGTCATTTCTAACTAACTTATAATACTTAATATCACAGTTAGACCACGTCTTAGATATACAAATTCACTATATCAACCGCTAAGTTTTTAAAAATGTGCAATTCTTGTTCCAGAATGTCCTTAAACATTATGGTGTATATATGTTTTAAAAAATACTTTATAAAAAATACCTTTTTTTAACTTTATTCGATGTTGATCCGCTGGCGGTAATTCATATATCAATATCAGGGGTTAAAAATAGAAGAATCGTTGGATTTTTATAAGCTACCTATCGTAATTGAATAAACAGAAGCCATAGAAGAAACTAGAAATTAAAAATGAATTATGGCATTTTTTAATCAGTACTTTGTGTTTTATATTATAACTCTAAAAATATAAAATTTATATTTATACTCTTTTATAAAAAATAGAAAACAATTCGTACAAAAATAACTATTTCCAGCTTTAAGCTTGAATAAAATTCTAACAAAATATATAGTTTCAATTACAATGTAATTTATTTTTAAATAAAAAATAAAATAAATTATAAAAAATTAATTTATTTATATTTTAGTTTGAAATAATAAGTAAAAATAAAAAAATTAAATTTTGAATTATGTTTATTTTTTTTTGTTAAACAAATGCAATTGGTTTTTTTTTTAATTTATCGTTTACTTATAATTTATATTTTTGTATATATTAGTTTAAAGTGCATTTTTGTTAGAATTATATTTATGGGAGATTATACACCCAGAACTTTTTGCATGTTCTTTAAACTTCAAGAATCAAGAATATGTGGTTTAAATTTTAAGTCAATATCTCAAAAAGTTATAGCCTTCTAAGTGAACCGCCTTCGAAAGAGGATTTATTAGCGTTGAAATTTTCAAACGCGTTTTTCTCGAAAACATGTTTTCAAAGTCGGTGACCAAAATTTCTCGAAACTCAGAGAACCGATCGTTTTGATTTTTTGCAGGCTTATTATATACATAATATTCTAGTTCATGTTGTAGGATTTTTTTTCGTTGCTTCGTTTATAAGTTGTATGCAAAATAATAACGAATTTTTGGTCGAAAATCGTTACTTTACGTTCGAAAGTCTGCCATTTTGACAAAAGAAATCGATATTTTCAATATCTAGGTTAATAATCTATTTCGGCTTTTTGTTTCAGATGAATTTTGGAGCAGCAATCTTGGTCACTGCTTTTAACTTTTTTTTACAGCGCTCTATAAAACATGCTGTATCTACCTTATATTAAATTTTTTTAAGAAAATAAATACACTTGATATGTATTTCTAAGAATAAAAACTCTCATTGATAAATATCCCTTAGGTTTCCTTAAAAAAATCACAAATATGACCTTTATTTTTTGGCTTCTGGGTGTATAATCCTTCTTAAGCTGAACAGTAGAAATAGTTGTTTTTGTATGAAATTTTTAAATATTTTGCAATTTTTTATATTAATTTTTGCCCTCCCTTGCTTAAGTTTAACAAAAAAGAACAGCGGGAAAAACCAACAAATTAACATCAACAAATTGCAAAAAAACTTTAAGTATCTTAGGTGCTAAGCTAAATAAAAATGGTACCTACAACAACCACAACAATAAAAAAGCAATAGGAGACAACAAAAAATAAAAAACAAATAAGCAAACGCTTAAACTTTGTCAGCGAAAAGCATTCATTGTGAACAATAATAAAAACAACAATAGCCGAGATACAGGTGAATGAATGAATAAAAGCAACACTAACAACAGCAACAACGATATCAACTATAGTAAACAGAAACATAAAAGAAAAAACTATCTGAAACAACAATAGAAGAATTACTTTGGCTAAAAGACGCCTAATCAAATTTCGAGGACAATCATTATATTTCAGCAGCACACAAGCAAAAATGAAACGAACAACATCGACAACGATAAAATACATAAAATATAAGCCTCGGCTTGCACAAATCAAAACGGAAACGGAAATAAAATGTATGTCGCAACAAAAAAAAAAAAAAATTAAAAATCGACAAGAAACAGCAAGATGCGACAGGCTATGAAAAAAAAGAAAAGCAAAAATGTGCAAAAATGGCTGTAAAAATTAAGGACTATTTTAGAAAAAAAGTAAAGTGCCACTCATAAAGCAAAAATAACGATAGCAAACAGACTTTAAGTAAGAATCAAGCAAAATTTTTGCTCTGAAAAAATCTCAACAATTTAAGCACACAAAACAGTTTTAAAATAATGCATAAACAACACAACAGCATAATAGACATAGAAACTTGCGCAAAATATGGCAACGCAAGCACTTTTTTAAAAATGTCAGCTTAAACGTTCGCGTATAGTGACGAAGTGTTGATTGTTGGCATGTTGCCAACACCTTTGCAGTTTACATCAGTCTGGTCTGCCATCAACCAGAGAGTTGATGAGTTTCATGCTCATAACTTTATTTTGTGTGTTTTTGCCATTTTTACATTTTTTTTACACATCCTTGAAACATATGTTCTTTGATATAAGTAGGCAAAGGATGTTGTAGTTGTAGTTGTTGTTGCTATTGCTTTTAATGAACTTAAAGTTTAATTGTTGGCGGTTCATTAAGTTGAGAGTTATTAAGTTGTTCAACTTCAAAAGTAAAAACGAACTCTTTACTAAACTATACTAAACACTTGACGAAGTCATTTGCTGTACGCTATGCAAATAAAAAAGAATTATTTTTTGAAACTCTGCAAATATCAGCAAAAACTGCCAACGCGATATTCCACACAGCATTCTATGACGGTTTTAAAGACACTGGATTTGTTTTCGATACTCGTGAGCAATAAGAACAGGATCATTTCGAATAAAGGATCATTTTCCGATTGAAAAAGACTCTTTTGTAGGGAGAAATTGATATCATTAGTTTTGACTCGATTGTTCAAAGATTTGTAAATTATAAATGTAAATAAAAATGTAAATGTAAATGTAAATTTAAATGCAAATGTAAATGTTATCGTAAATGTGAATGTTAATTTTAATTTTAATGTTAATTTTAATGTTACCGTTGTCAATGTTAATGTAATTGTTATCGTAAATGTAAATATAAATGTAAATTTTAATGTTTATGTTTATGTTTATGTTTATGTTTATGTTTATGTTTATGTTTATGTTTATGTTTATGTTTATGTTTATGTTTATGTTTATGTTTATGTTTATGTTTATGTTTATGTTTATGTTTATGTTTATGTTTATGTTTATGTTTATGTTTATGTTTATGTTTATGTTTATGTTTATGTTTATGTTTATGTTTATGTTTATGTTTATGTTTATGTTTATGTTTATGTTTATGTTTATGTTTATGTTTATGTTTATGTTTATGTTTATGTTTATGTTTATGTTTATGTTTATGTTTATGTTTATGTTTATGTTTATGTTTATGTTTATGTTTATGTTTATGTTTATGTTTATGTTTATGTTTATGTTTATGTTTATGTTTATGTTTATGTTTATGTTTATGTTTATGTTTATGTTTATGTTTATGTTTATGTTTATGTTTATGTTTATGTTTATGTTTATGTTTATGTTTATGTTTATGTTTATGTTTATGTTTATGTTTATGTTTATGTTTATGTTTATGTTTATGTTTATGTTTATGTTTATGTTTATGTTTATGTTTATGTTTATGTTTATGTTAATGTTTATGTTTATGTTTATGTTTATGTTTATGTTTATGTTTATGTTTATGTTTATGTTTATGTTAATGCAAATGCAAATGCAAATGCAAATGCAAATGCAAATGCAAATGTAAATGTAAATGTAAATGTAAATACAAATGTAAATGTAAATGTAAATGTAAATGTAAATGTAAATGTAAATGTAAATGTAAATGTAAATGTAAATGTAAATGTAAATGTAAATGTAAATGTAAATGTAAATGTAAATGTAAATGTAAATGTAAATGTAAATGTAAATGTAAATGTAAATGTAAATGTAAATGTAAATGTAAATGTAAATGTAAATGTAAATGTAAATGTAAATGTAAATGTAAATGTAAATGTAAATATAAATGTAAATGTAAATGTAAATGTAAATGTAAATGTAAATGTAAATGTAAATGTAAATGTAAATGTAAATGTAAATGTAAATGTAAATGTAAATGTAAATGTAAATGTAAATGTAAATGTAAATGTAAATGTAAATGTAAATGTAAATGTAAATGTAAATGTAAATGTAAATGTAAATGTAAATGTAAATGTAAATGTAAATGTAAATGTAAATGTAAATGTAAATGTAAATGTAAATGTAAATGTAAATGTAAATGTAAATGTAAATGTAAATGTAAATGTAAATGTAAATGTAAATGTAAATGTAAATGTAAATGTAAATGTAAATGTAAATGTAAATGTAAATGTAAATGTAAATGTAAATGTAAATGTAAATGTAAATGTAAATGTAAATGTAAATGTAAATGTAAATGTAAATGTAAATGTAAATGTAAATGTAAATGTAAATGTAAATGTAAATGTAAATGTAAATGTAAATGTAAATGTAAATGTAAATGTAAATGTAAATGTAAATGTAAATGTAAATGTAAATGTAAATGTAAATGTAAATGTAAATGTAAATGTAAATGTAAATGTAAATGTAAATGTAAATGTAAATGTAAATGTAAATGTAAATGTAAATGTAAATGTAAATGTAAATGTAAATGTAAATGTAAATGTAAATGTAAATGTAAATGTAAATGTAAATGTAAATGTAAATGTAAATGTAAATGTAAATGTAAATGTAAATGTAAATGTAAATGTAAATGTAAATGTAAATGTAAATGTAAATGTAAATGTAAATGTAAATGTAAATGTAAATGTAAATGTAAATGTAAATGTAAATGTAAATGTAAATGTAAATGTAAATGTAAATGTAAATGTAAATGTAAATGTAAATGTAAATGTAAATGTAAATGTAAATGTAAATGTAAATGTAAATGTAAATGTAAATGTAAATGTAAATGTAAATGTAAATGTAAATGTAAATGTAAATGTAAATGTAAATGTAAATGTAAATGTAAATGTAAATGTAAATGTAAATGTAAATGTAAATGTAAATGTAAATGTAAATGTAAATGTAAATGTAAATGTAAATGTAAATGTAAATGTAAATGTAAATGTAAATGTAAATGTAAATGTAAATGTAAATGTAAATGTAAATGTAAATGTAAATGTAAATGTAAATGTAAATGTAAATGTAAATGTAAATGTAAATGTAAATGTAAATGTAAATGTAAATGTAAATGTAAATGTAAATGTAAATGTAAATGTAAATGTAAATGTAAATGTAAATGTAAATGTAAATGTAAATGTAAATGTAAATGTAAATGTAAATGTAAATGTAAATGTAAATGTAAATGTAAATGTAAATGTAAATGTAAATGTAAATGTAAATGTAAATGTAAATGTAAATGTAAATGTAAATGTAAATGTAAATGTAAATGTAAATGTAAATGTAAATGTAAATGTAAATGTAAATGTAAATGTAAATGTAAATGTAAATGTAAATGTAAATGTAAATGTAAATGTAAATGTAAATGTAAATGTAAATGTAAATGTAAATGTAAATGTAAATGTAAATGTAAATGTAAATGTAAATGTAAATGTAAATGTAAATGTAAATGTAAATGTAAATGTAAATGTAAATGTAAATGTAAATGTAAATGTAAATGTAAATGTAAATGTAAATGTAAATGTAAATGTAAATGTAAATGTAAATGTAAATGTAAATGTAAATGTAAATGTAAATGTAAATGTAAATGTAAATGTAAATGTAAATGTAAATGTAAATGTAAATGTAAATGTAAATGTAAATGTAAATGTAAATGTAAATGTAAATGTAAATGTAAATGTAAATGTAAATGTAAATGTAAATGTAAATGTAAATGTAAATGTAAATGTAAATGTAAATGTAAATGTAAATGTAAATGTAAATGTAAATGTAAATGTAAATGTAAATGTAAATGTAAATGTAAATGTAAATGTAAATGTAAATGTAAATGTAAATTTAAATTTAAATTTAAATTTAAATTTAAATTTAAATTTAAATTTAAATGTAAATGTAAATGTAAATGTAAATGTAAATGTAAATGAATATGTAAATATAAATGTAAATGTAGATGTAAATGTAAATGTAAACGTAAATGTTAACATACGTTTTTAAATTTATTAAATCATACTTAATACTTTGCTTCAACGATTGAAAAAGGGAATCGTAAACTTGTAAAATTATTTTTCAAACGGTACGTTTAAGTTTTAACCACATAACACATTTGATTAAAAAGTGAGCTTAAGCAATGAAAGGAAAATAAAAATGTTGGTTTTCACTGTGTTATAAATTTGAGTAGCACGCTACAGCCCGAGGGCAAGGACCTCTGTTGCATGCAGCCACCAGTTTGCAATAGATTGGGGGCAACACTGAAGTGTTACATAACAGCACTAAATTAATTGCTGCTGTTCTTGTTGTAAAAACATTTGTACAACAAACAACAAAGCACTCAGCAGGTAATTAGGGCAGAACTTGATTTTTTGTTGTTTTTTATTCTTGCGTGCGTTTTTTGTACACATTTGTTAGCAGTAAAGGAAGCTCCAAGGATTTGTGCTAAATGTTTTATGTCCCATTAGTTTGTCAGGATGCGGTAAGGATACACACCATGTCATCAAAATGAGATCCATGGCAAAGTGTTGTCGTTATGTTTTTTTAATGGTTCTAATTTTAGGGTCATTTTTTCATTAGCCCTCGTAAAAGGTGGAAAATATCAAATATCGAACTATAAATTAGGGTTGTCATGCTGTTATATCAAATACTTTTTAATTTGTTTCTCATAATATTGTTGTGTGCAATCAAAAGTTTATTTCGATTTAAATTTTTAGCTAACAAACTATATAAAATTCATAATAATATTAATTGTTTTATTTTTATTATTGTTTATTGCAGCAGCAAGTCGTCGAATTAAATGGTTACGTGATAATATTGGTTGAAAATAGAGATGGAAAAATTAAACTATACGGATCCCCGGCGGATAGGGACAATCTGGAAGTGGGCGATGAGATACTCGAAGTCAACGGTCTCACAATGGATAACTTTTCGCGCACCGAGGTTATACGGCACATACACGAGGTGAGTGAGAAACAATAAATAGTATTAAGCAGGCACAACTAGTTGGGACGTTGGAGAAATGGTCATGTTTAGGATTTTTTTTGGCCACACATTCAAATAATTAATAATTAATAACAATTTTAACATGAAAGATGTATATTTGAAGGAGGTATTTTTTTATGACAAAATATTGGATTGCTTAGTGGTATACTGCAAATTTGCGACAGATCCGAAAAAATCTTTTGCCGTGATCACTGCTGCTCGTCACTCGATAGTCCGAAAGATAAAAAAGGGATCATTAGTTAATGAAATAACTCTCCTGATGAAAATTTTGATTTTTCAAAAAATGGAGGATGTTGAACTTCAAAGTTGCTTATTTGACCAAAATGTAACTCATACTTTCGGCTAAAAAAATAATCGTAAAAAAAGTCATTGTTCATCTCAAGAACAATTATATACAAAATAAACGAAAAAAATTTCAAACTGATCGGAAAAGTCGCCCTAATATTACAGTGATCACGACTTCGAAAACAAAGTTTTGAGAAAAACGCGTTTAAAGTTTTCATTACGATGCGCATGCAGATAAAAAGAACTCCTATTAAAAGTTATTTATCTCCATAAATATAAATAATAATCCGATTAATCTGCAATATTTAGAGAATACTTTTGAAATATTCTACTTTTAGAAATTTTTTTTCTTAAAATTCTACCAAGTTGTGCCCCTTAAAGGAACAATCACATAAGGAAAATTGTGTACACTCAAAAAACATACGTTGTCAAACTTCGTGAAGATAAATTCTTAAGTTCGACGATAACTTAGCAAAGACTCATACCCACGTTTATGATCTGCAAAGTACGAATTTAACTTTTAGTACCAGGGACATAACTGTTATGCAACTTTT
The DNA here is from genome assembly GCA_963920525.1 of Dichetophora obliterata. Classification (NCBI taxonomy): domain Eukaryota; kingdom Metazoa; phylum Arthropoda; class Insecta; order Diptera; family Sciomyzidae; genus Dichetophora; species Dichetophora obliterata. The sequence goes on from OY986439.1 coordinate 170,099,808, forward strand.
TTGAGATTGGTTAAAATTAATTATTAAAATGGGTTAAAATACACTTTATTTACAAATAACTGTTATTTAAAAAAAAAGTTTTTTGGTTACTGCATAATTTTTATTTTTGAAGAATAAATTTTTTGGTTGTTTTTAAAATAACAGTTATTTTCTGAAATGAATTTTATTTCAGTTATTAGTGTCAAAAATCAAGGGCCTTACTTCAATATGCGATTCGAATAGAAAATGCGATACGAAAACAAATCATACCATGTTAATATATAAATTAAGATTACTAAATGGCAGTTAATTCTACCTCTGTTTTAAAATAGTGTTTTTGTCTGCCTGCATTGACTTCGACTAATCAAAAATTTGTCAAATAACAATGTAAATACATGGTGTAATTTTGTTTTCGAATCTTATTTGCTTTTCGAATCACATTACAGAGTTGAAGAGAGAAGAAGAAGTTGGAATTTTCTTTTGGGATGGAGTCACACATCTTAGCCGTGGTCGATATGGGGTAATCATCTAACGTCATCGTCGTGATATTAGAATTTTAAAAAGTGTTTTGACACCATGGTGGACCCTAAAAAGTGTTTTTTTATATGTATTCGTTATAATTTTCAGAATCTTTATCAGAGAAACCGAATACTAATAACTTCAGCAATTACCAAACGACTACTTAGTCAAATACCGGTTATTAAGCGATTATATAACCGAAGATTGGTTACTTCGCTTTGTGATTACTTAGCTGAATACTAATAACTAAGCTACTACATAACCATAGACTGATTACTGAAGCGATTACTTTGCTGAATACTGTTGACTAAGCGATTACATAACCGAAGACTGATTACTGAAGTGATGACCAAGTGATAACTTAGCTGAATACCGATTAATAAGTGATTACCAAGCTATTACTTTGCTGAATACTGATTACTAAGCAATTACACAACCAAAGACTGATTACAGAAGCGATTACCAAGCGATTACTTAGCTAAATACCGTTTTCTAAGCGATTACATAACCAAAGTCTGATTACTGAAGCAATTACCAAACGATTACTTAGCAGAATACAGACAAACGCAACAAGGGCAACAGGTACAACAGCGATGGCACGATTAGCCAACAAACACTACTGACTTACAGACACCCACGCCCCGGTTATTTAACGCTTTATACATAGATACTATCATAAGAACGAATTGTTAAATAAATATGAACTTGAATTAAACTTCACAACTTGCGTCTTTTATTTAATATTAAATAATTTGTGAGAGTTACCGGATCTTTCATGGGATCCTGGAGTGGCTGAGCTTTAAGTCATGTGTATAAAATCATGTCAGAAATGGTAGATGTGCTCCCAGTATTAAGGGATCACTGATTTCAAATCTGATGTAAGAATGATTTTAAAAAACTGATGTTAAAGTTTTTTGGCACTACGCTGCTCGGTCATTTTGAATGTGATGATAGAATTTTAGAAAAGTGCATAAATTTGATAAAAGTATCTACCGAATTTTAAAAATATACAAAACTTCGCAATTAAACCACACATTCAAAAGCTCATTAAAATAAAAAAAATGCATTTGATAATGACTAAGCAAACATTTTCTATTTAAAAAAAATTTACATTAATTGTATTTCCATCAAAAGGTCTACCGCGACTAAAAAACTAAATGTTACAAACAAATTTTTAAGCCTCCATAAAAAAATATTTAAAATTAAATTGTGAGAGTGCTGAGAGCTAATCTCCATTCAAATTTAAAAAAATGGCAACAAACATGATGAATGGCAACAAAAGATGAAAAATGGTGACAAAAAATTAAAAATGAGTTAATTATTTGTGATCTTTTATTTCAATTATTAAAAAAATAAAAAAATAAACTGGCCATTTCAGCTCTTGGAAGGACTTTGACCTAGCTTCTATTGTTCAATTGTGTTATGCGTGTTATTAAATGTTTGATCGCAAATGACCGAGAGAACTGGACCTACGTGTTTTATGCCGACTCCGAACGGCTTATGTTTCAAGAAGCTTTTTACATGGCAATTTTTACTCTCTGAGGTTTGTCATTGTTTGCAGAGAGGTGACGACCGAACAGAAAAATTAATTCCATTGAAAAAACTTTCTGTCTGAGCTGGAATTGAATCCGGGCTACCGCGGTTCTTAAGCTTAGGGGCCACGCACTCTACTCACTAGGCCACGGTCGCCCTTATTACATTTAAATTATTACACGAATTTAATTATGAGCTTTAGATCAAGTAAGATTTTTAAGAAGGCTACAACTCTGTATAGAGTCAATCACTTAGCTGACTAGACAGTGTATTTCTGATATTGCTACATTTCCTCTTCAGTAGTCTTCGAATGATTAAGCTGTGATCTGTTAACTCATTGTTAAAGTCGCATATGATTTCACATATGTTTGAACAAATTTTTCTGAATTTTACGTTCAAATCGGCTACTTAATCATATGTAATTTAAAGCAGTAAGCTATTTATAGATCACAGCCATCAACTCTACCAAGGTTGCCATCTGTTCTAGTTGCTTCTTATTTATTTCAATATTCATTGGTTTTCGAGTTTTGCTTCGCTAGAAGCTAGTGTTTTTAACTGAAAGGTGGCTACTTTCACAACCAAATGTTCAATTACACATGACTTTAACAATTACTCATTAATGTCAAGTTAATGAAATAATCTAGTAATTGATCGATTTCGGTCAAAGCCATAAGTAATTGAACATTAGGTTGTGAAAATAGCCACCTTTCAGTTAAAAACACATAGTTGCCCTTGTTGCGTTTGTCTGTATTCAGCTAAGTAATCACTTCAATAATCAAACTTTGGTTATGTAATCGCTTAGTAAACGGTATTCAGCGAAGTGATTGCTTAGTAATCGCTTCAGTAATCAGTATTCGGTTATATAATCGCTTAGTAACCGGTATTTGGCTAAGTAATCGCTTAGTAATTGCTTAAGAAATTGGTAATCGGTTAGGTAATCGGTCGCAGGTAATCGATGTGGTGACCGGTTTCTCTGAGAAAGATTCTAAAAAGGAACACGAATACATATAAAAAAATACTTTTTGGATGCACCATGGTGTCATCAGATATATAAACTCAATACGTCATGCATACCATTAAGATAATTAAATCGGCTTTCTAACGATATACTGCTACGTGCAACTAATAAGGGACAGTGGTTTTTGATATGTACAGCAATGCATACAATTGTTAAAACGCAACAGAATTCTTAGTAGCAATACTTTTTTCTAAATTCAACTCTGATACTTTCGAAAACACCACATAGGCATCACTTTTTTTAACATTATTCTTTAACAGTGAAGCCATTTGAAATTTTGTTAAAAGTAGTTCGTGCAACAAATTAGGGTCAGTGCCAAAACGAAATTTTGAATAATCTTATAAAATAAAAAAAGTGATTTTATATACATTTATAGTTACAAGTTATTACTAGAGTTATTTTTGGTAGTTAACAATGGGCAAAAATAAATCTTGTGACGTCAGCATCCAAAAAATCATTATTCAGATGCAAGCCGGACTTTTTGGAAGGATTTCACGAAAGGAGCCTCTGTTATCTGAACGCAACCGTAAGAAGAGGCTTGAGTTCGCTAAAAAGTATCGTCATTGGGGAACAAAAGAGTGGCAGAGAGTATTGTTTTCGGACGAAACTAAAAGAAATAGAGTATCATCCGATGGAAAAAGTATGTCCGCCGCCCAAGGTCAAAGAAGCTCGACCCAAAGTTCACCCAAACTACTCTGAAGCATGTAGGGGGAAGCATTATGCTTTGGGGTGCTATGTCAAGGCGTGGTGTCGGCGCACTGCAAGAAATTGAGGATCTTATGAAACGGTTGCAATATATTGAAATTCTGGACAATGAGATGCTGCCTTATTCGGATGAAAATATGCCCGTAACTTGCATATTTCAGCAGGACAATGACCCGAGGCACACCGATCGGCTGGCCAAGCGGTGGTTTTCAGATAATCAAGTTGCTGTTTGGACTGGCCATCTTGCAGTCCTGACCTCAATCCAATTGAGAACTTACGGCAGGTTGTAAAAAAAGAAGTGAGCTTGCTCAAGATAGCAACTTTGATAAGCTGTACGATGAAAAAAAAAAATTGTGAAGCGCTTCCAAACAGTGTTTGTGAAAATATAGTGGAGTCTATGCCTCGCAGATGTCTAGCAGTAATTGACAACAATAAGTTTGCTATAAAATATTGACAAAATAATAATAACAAACTATATAAATTATTTTTTATTTTATTTATTTGAAAAAAAACAAAGTAAAAAATTACAATTTTTTTTTATGACTAATAACAAGCACTAGCAGCTAAGGCCTTCAGCTAGGACTTAGATATAAAAAAACTTATAATAATATGAACTAAATTATATAATGAAAGGTACTTCAAAAAATAATCTTGATCGTTTAAGAAATTTGGAGAAAGATTTAATGTTGGATTCATTTGGTGTTTTTAGGAGCTCATTTAAATTCTCGACGTTTAACTGTCTGCATATAATGGCAGCAACTTGACATTGGACTAGTAAATGGTGAATGGATACTGTGTTGTTTTGGCACAGTGGACATGTTGTATCAATTGAGTTGTCGAAAATGTGTTTGTGTGTTAGTCTGGTATGACCAAGGCGGAATCTGGTAACTGCCACTGCTTCCCTCCTGGAGACTGTGATTGGGTACTTGGGTGGGGTTTTGTCAGGGTTTAAGGATTTGTAGGAGTGGGAGTAATTTATCCAGTCCTACAAACTAGTTTCTAAAATAATATCATTTAAAGCTTTGTTGATGTCCTTTCTACTGTAGATAGTTTCCTCAACTAATGGAAGTCTAGTGGCGAGCATGGCTTTTACATCTGCTGCTTCATTACCTTGGATTCCAATGTGACTTGGAATCCATAAATGTTTTAATTTGTTGCTTCGTATTAGGAGATCGCGAATTTGGTTCACTATGAATTCGTTGTTGTTACTATTTCTTACTGCTTCTATTACAGACAGCGAGTCGGTGCATATGATTGTCTTTTGGTTTTTTGTTTTTTGTGCGTGCAAGCAGGCGAAAAGAATAGCTGCTGCTTCTGCTGAAAACACTGATGAATAATTTGCTAACCTGCCAAGTTTAATTTCTACATCTGCTTCGTCAACTACGCTGAATCCTGTTCCGTATGCTGTTTTTGAGCCATCGGTAAAGAGGAGCTTCCAGTTGTTGTAATTGTTTTTTATTTCAAAAAATGTTTGTATGAAGACGCTGGTGTTGGTATTTGTCTTACACCAATGGTTAAGAGATAAGTCGGTAGATTCTTGCCGAAGCATCCATGGCGGATAGCTTTGGTGATGTTTTTTAAGAGAGCTGGCAACACATTGAATTTCATGGGCAAATTTTAATGCTCAATTAATAGCGCTTAATTTTTTTGTGTGGTTTTTCTTCTCTGTTGCTTTGTTACAACCTCTCGAATGTCTGAAGTATCTGGATACATTAATTTAGAAACTAGCCGTCCAGTTAGTTGAGTATATCTGTGGTCTAGATCAGGAAGACGTGCTTCAGTCAGGATATTTTTAATAGGAGAGGAACGAAAAGCCCCCAGTGACAGCCTAGCGGCGCAGTGGTATATAGATTTTAATCGTTGTAGGTTTTTTTTAATGTGGATCCGTATATTATCATTCCATAATCAATTTTTGATAATATTGTTGCCTTAGTAATAATTATTAGAGAGTTAGTATTAGGTTCTAAATTTAAGTTGCAAAGACATTTTAAAATATTTAATCTATTTAATAATGATTTACAAAGTGTTTCGATATGAAAATTCCAATTGTAGCGTTTACAAAAATACAGACCTAAGATCTTAAGATTGTCAACATTTTCTATAGATACAGAGTTTAATACAATGTTTACATTACTACAACTATATTTTTTACAAATATGCAAATGTTTACATTTATTTGGAGATATTTTTGAACCGCTGTAATCGCACCAATTCAAAATGAGACCACATAATTCATTTAAATTGTCTGTAAATATTTGTTGCTCCTTAAACTTTCTAAAGATATATAAGTCATCTGCATGTATAAAATGACTAAAATATTTGTGTTCTTTAATTAGTAGACTTAATTTATTGAAAGCAATAAGAACAAAACAACAGAAAGTGGTGAGTCTTGCGGGATACCATTTTCTAGCTTCCATATACCTGAAAGACAATTGTTTAATCGGACCCGAAACTTCCTATTTCTTAAAAAACTTTTGTCAAAGTTTGTAATCTTAGGACCTAGTTTACATTGGAGTTGATCAATAACAGTGTGTATACCAACACGATCAAAAGCTTTTTCTGCGTCAATTGAAATTATAGACATATGATTTTTTGTGGACAAGCTATCACAAATATAGTGGTCAAGTTAAAGTAAAGCATCTATAGTTCCTTTTACTGTTTTGTATGCTGTTTGTTTATTTGAAAGTAAGTTTTCTTGTACAAGAAACCATGTTAGCCTGCGAGAGATAATTTTTTCTAAGATTTTACCTAGACAGGAGAGAAGAGATATAGGCCTGTAGCCAGAAATGCAGTTTATGGGTTTATTTGGTTTTCTTATTGGAATAATTGTAACTATTTTCCATTGCTGTGGTATATTACCTGTGCTTAAAATGTTATTGTAAATTTCACATAACATCAGCAGTTTTTCTGTTGGCAAGTTTTTGACCATTGGATAAGAGATATTATCAAAACCCGGTGTTTTACCACGAAGTGAATTGAGACAAGCTTGTAATTCTAGTAACGTTATATCTTTTTCGATTAGATTTGCTCTTCTCGATTTTTACTTCTCGTTTAAATTTTGCATTAGCGTGTTTATAAGAAATAATATTATCCACTGAAGGGTTTCTTCTAACCGCTCTCCATTTACCGTTTTTATCATTTTGTAATGATTGAAGATAGACGTTCCATAATATTAGAGCATCTAGGATCACAATTAATGCAGCGATTTGTAAGGTTTTTAAATCTGTCCCAATTAGCAAAATCAGTTTTGAAACGCATGATTTTATTTAGGTTAGGGTTGTTTGATAATTTGAAAAGAGTAACTTCAATAACGTAATGATCACTGCCGTGTAAATTTTTTTCAGACCAGGAGGCTGAGCTATATAAAGATGTTGAGCATATACTGAGGTCAACAGATGTAAAAGTTTTTTTTTGTTGTAAAATGTTGCTATGTTGCAAACAGAGTTGTTGCTATTGAGTACTATCAAGTCATTATTTTGAATAAAGTTGGAAACAATTCTACCACGTTTATTATATTTTGGCGAGCCCCATACTGGGCTCCAAGCATTGAAATCTCCTAAAAGCAGAATAGGTTTGTCAAACATACAAACAAGATTATAAAGGTCGGTTTCAGATATGCTATCTGAAGGTGGTATGTATACATTTAAAACAACAAATGAGATGTTGACTTTTATCTCAACTGCAATGGCTTGTAGTCTGGATGTAATGTTTATGTAAGAGTGTGGTAGATTTTTTGAAACGCGCAAGGATACTCCACCTTTGGCGTGATTGTTAAGGGTGTTATGTATTTTATTGTAAAGAAAGTATGATTTTGATACCATGTTTTGTGGAGGGTTATCCTTAAAATGCGTCTCTTGTAACGCAACAACGCTTGGGTTTCTTCCATGAATTAAAAGTTTAAGCTCATTAAAATTGTTGTTAAAACCATTCATGTTCCATTGCAGTATTTTGATCCCCATTGTAATTAACACTATAAATTTCAATTGGAAATTTTATTAAGTAAAGTTTTTTGTTTAATCCACAGTTATATTAGTTTTTTATTAAAAAGGAACAAGAAAAAAAGCGCCATGACTGAAGACAAAAAAAGGGGCTAAATAAGATACAATTTTTTTTATTTAAAGCGGAGGTTGCAGTTAGAGTTGATAAGTTATCATTCAAGAAGTTTGTGTTGCTTAGTGTGACTACTGTGGTTATGAGTTTATTGTTAAGAATTTGAAAGAGAAAAAACAAATATGGAAGGGAACTAGAGTGAGTTATTAAATGTGAAAATAGAGAAAGCTCGTAGGGACAGTTTTTATAATATTTCCATTTAAGGAAAATTAATACTGTAGAGATTGTAAGCATAAAAATAAAAATTAATTTTACTTTTGTGTAATAAATATACAAAAGCAAAAGATTTATTGTGTTTCCATTTCGTCTGAGCTAATATTTTGAACATCAATAGAACTTGTTAATGAAGATTTAGATTTTACTTGTTGTGAGTCTTTTTTATTATTTGTGGAGAGAATTTTTTGATTGACTAAAGAGTTAGCTGTTGCTGAGATTCTTGGGTTGAGTTGTTTTTGTTTATTAATTAAAGTTGTGTTTTGAGTGAGTAAAGAGTTTGTTGTAGTTGGGTTTTTACCAATGAGCTTATCTTGGTTTTGTATTGAGTTTTTGTTATTTGGAGGGGGGAGAGTGGGATTGATCACTATGTAGTGAGAGAGATTTGTGTTGTCATTGTAGACAATAGAGTTGTTTTCTTTTAAAGTATTCGTTGTTTTGTTGGTAGAGGAGTTTTGGGGTTTTGGGTTTGTGAGATTTGTTGTAAGAGAATTAGTATCTTGATTGGTTTTGCTGAGATTATCGGGCTCAATCGTTAGACTTTTATTTACTGTAGGTTTTGCTATTAATATAGGTGTAGTTGAGGTTTTGTCGCGGCGAGCGGTTTTGTTTTTAAATGACATTGCGTCCTCTAATTTTTCCACTATTATATTTTGGTTGTTGCTCTTACATTTTTCATTTATTGCTACAGTGGCATCCCGAAATGTGCACTTGTTGATAGTTTTATATTTAAGAATTGATTGACGTTTTTGAAACGAGGGACAGTTTTTGTTGTTGGATCTGTGTTGTTGCTTGCAATTAATACACTCCACTTTAGTGCACGCAGACGGGTCATGTTCAGTTAAAGAACAAACAAAACATTTTTCTTCATTTTTGCAATGCTTTTTTGTGTGTCCGAAGATGAAACAAGATTTACATTGCATTGGAGATGGCACGTAAGGTTCAACTTTGACCTTAACCCATGCAACTTCGATTTCGGTAGGGAGTTCGTAAAGATTAAAGTTTAAGATGTGAAGTGGAGTGTTAACTACCTTACAGTCTTTAAATTTTGTAATTTTTTGGCACCCAGAGACGTGTTGACTTTTTAAGCCTTCAACAATTTCATTTTCTGTCAGAGCAGCAAGATATTCTGAGTAAATAACTCCTTTCGAAATATTTAGTGTTGGATGCAGCGAGGTTTCAATGTTGCATAGGTTGGACAGTTGCTTAGCCTTTAAGAAACGAAACGCTTGAGATTCATTCTTTGTCAAGATTAGTAGATGACCTTCTCTTGTAAAGGAAGTTTGCAAGGTTTTTTCGACAGTTATGCTTTCTAATGCTTTTGCGACAGCAAAAATGTTAATCGATTTGATCGGTTTTTCAGCGTTTGTATTTTATATAAGTATAAATTTAGGGCACACATTGTTTTTTGCTTTTTTTTGCGCTTGAATAACAGGAAAATCCTAACGATTATCCACATTGAACTTTCTTTTATGTGAACTATCCTCCAAGATGGAATAATAGTTTTGGTCTGTCCCACCAGGCTCAGAGGCCATGATAACCACTAACAAAACTCACTCTAGAAAGAATGGCTTAAGTTATCGGGAGCAAGAAAGTTTTAAGTCTCACACGAAAAAAGTTATCAGAGAGATATCAAAAGTGAACCGTACTCGAAGGGAGATGAATGGTAACTGATATAAATTATTAAAAATTCAAGTGTCCCTAAATATACGCACGACTTATTTGTTTATTCATTTATTACGGTCTTCAGATTATAAAATCTTTCATACTGTTACAAATCTTAACCTAATTGAATAATATGAACAATTTTAGACGAATTCATTTCAACTTATATTAAAATTTGGAAATTTAGAATATTTATTAAATAAACGATTCATAAGATTCATTTGAGGAATAATTAGTTGTAAAGGGTGTTTTTTATAAAGTGATATAAGCTTAAATCATAATAAAACATAGTAATATATTTTTAATATCAATGAAATGTACTTCATTGAAAAGAAAATTTTATGACATTAATGTTTAAATATGATTTTGGCCATGTAGCTGCCACGGCTGGCGCGTACAAGGCGCTATTTCTTAACTCTTCGAATGTTCATTTCCAGGTGTTCAATTGTTTGTGGTTTATCGACGTAGACAAGTGATTTTACATAACCCCAAAGAAAATAATTCAATGGGGTTAAATCAAACGATCTTGGGGGCCAATTAATCAAGTTTCCTTGAGTAAATCAATTGTAGCGCACGCTGTGTGGCATGTGACTCCGCCCTGTTGGAACCACATATCAGCAAGATTAATGCCAGCTAATTGAGGTACAAAAAAACTTCAAATCATGTTCCTATACCGTTCACCATTGACAGTAACATTCTGACCATCATCGTTTTTGATGACATATGAGCCAATGACTCCGCCAGCGCATAAAGCGCACCAAACAGTAATTTTCTGTGGGTGTAACGGTTTTTCGACAAAAGCTTGTGGATTCTTCTCACTCCAAATATGACAATTCTGTTTATTTACGTTTCCATTCCACCAAAAATGGGCTTCATTCAAAATCAATATCAATTTGTGCTTCAGCCCATTCGCCGAATTGCCGGCGCATACGATGGTCGTTTGGCTTTAATTCCTGCACAAGTTGAATCTTGGAAGGTTTTAAGCCAAGATTTTTTCGTAAAATCTTCCATAAAGTGGAAAGATACAACCCCAGTTGCTGAGAACGGCGACGAATTGATGGATTGGGATCATCTTCTTCAGTGCGCACTGTTTGGCATCTCACGGGATGCACGCTATCAGTAACAGTAAATTTGGTCCGAAAACGATCTATTGTTCTTTGAATTAGCAGCTCTGAAGGACGATTATGTACGCCATAAAATGAACGAAGTGCACGATAAGTTTGACGAACAGAACCATTACTTTGATTAAAAATTTTCATAATTTACACGCGTTGCTCTGGTGTAAGTTGATCTATAATAAAATGTCAAAGCAAACTTAACAAAAACCAACTATCAGCTGTTAAATGGGTGGTCAAATAAAGCAGTGGTGCTACTGAAAGTTGTATCACTCTATAAAAAACACCCTTTATGAATTACATCATTTAACATACGATGGTTTCTCACAGATATTATCGGAAGATGTGTTACGAATAGACTTCGGATGTTTTCACAAATGACTTTATCAGATAAGAAATTAAAAACAAATAACAGGGAACAAAATGAACGTCTATTAGATAGTGACTGCAACACAAGCAATTTACGTCTAGCGACGTAAGATGGAATGCCGTCAGGCCAATTCATCTTTTGAAGCGCATATTTAGTAAACAGTTTTTGTATTTTTTCAATACGATTTGAATGCTCAGCATAAAATGGATCCCAGACTATTGAAGAGTAATCTAGATTACTTCGAACTAAACTTACTTAAAGGATTTAAGTTTTAAACTTTGTGAATTCCTTTTTATAAAACCCATCATGGCATATGATTTAGATATAACATATTGATAGTGGCTTTGAAGCTAAATTTAGAGTCAAAGAATTCACCCTAGTTCTTATTTTCATGTTTACGGATAAGAGTTTGATTATTAATTGTGTAGATGAAAGCGATATGATAATTGCACTTAGTAAAAGAAACTACACAACTTTTATTTGTGATCAGATTTAAGCTATTACACGAACACCAACTATCAAAAATATTTAAATCATTTTGTAACAATAAACAATTGGAAAAAGTCGAGAATTTGCGAAAAAGTTTGATATCACCGGCACAACAATAAACACTTAGAGACTGGAAAATAACTGGGCGTGTCGTTTATGAAGACTAAAAACAATAAAGGTCCGCAATGTGTACCTTGAATAATACCGGAAGAGGCAATGATAACATCCTATTAGTTACGTTTGTAAGTAGGGTTGCACAGTGGGCTAAATTGTGCTGAAGTAAAGGCATAACACTTGCTTCAGTACTTTTGTATTGGTCATGTTGTGCAATTCTCTTGCAGCCGTAACTAATTACCTTACATGCCCTTATTTGTTTGATATTTGCATGGTGCGGAAATGTCGGGTCATTTTCGCATAGATTTTTGCAACATTCGTGGACTGAGGGCGAATTTTACCTCGGTATATGTTCATTGTACTCTACATAGGCCTCAAATAATGGCACTAGGCGAGACCCAGGTGGCCGAGGATGCAGATCCACTGGATTTTCATATACCTGGGTACCGCTTACTGCCATTGTTTTCTTTGCATAGAGGCATCGCCCTTTTTATAAGAACGGATGTAGCATACCAGTGTGAGCGGAGTCTGAACGTGACCGATCCAGAGTTTAGCTCAATGTGGGTTAGGTTCAGGCTTCGCTCTCACTTGCTGCATTTTTGTTTTATTTATAGAAGCCCGAATCTAGGGAGGGAGCCCACTTTTAACAAACTGGACTCTCTCTCTGATTCGATTACGCATATTTTGGGGTTGTTTCCTGACAGTGAGATCGTTGTAGCAGGCGATTTCAATGTCCACAACCCGGCTTGGTTACGTCACTCGGGCCCATTGACACCTGTTGGACAATATGTTGAGCTATTTGCTGAATCGAACCAATTGATTCAACTAGTGAAGGAACCCACTTTTTTTCCTCAAAGTGATATGCATAGCCATAATACCCTTGACCTTTTTCTGACTTCACAGCATGAAAATTATGATGTGAGTGTCAACGCACCTCTTGGTAACTCGGACCATTGTACCATCTCCGCTGTTTTTCCATATTCAAACCCCTGCACCTCTACGCCTAAGGCCCCGAAGAGGACTGCATGGTTTTATGGAAGGGCAAATTGGACTGCGTTAAATAATTTTTATAGCAGCTTCAATTGCAAATTATGTTTCGCTGATAGAAATGTGAATGCCGCGGCTGTCATGGTACAAGAAATTATTTTATTGGGTATGCGGTCTTTCATTCCCAATAAGATGAGAAGCATTAAACCAAAAGACCACTCATGGTTTAATGAGACTTGCAGGATTGCAGTCAGGTCCAAAGAGGAAGCCTTCCAGAATTGGCGTTCTAACAAGAATACTGATACTAAAAGACTTCGCATCGAGGCAAGGAATCGCTGCAATGCAATTTTAAAACGCGAAAAGTTTCTGCACGAAGCTCGCATTCGAGAACAGGTTCTTCTCTGCCCCAAAGGGAGCAAAAATTTTTGGTCATTTGTTAAAAGAGTGAAGAATCAGACATCATCATCGATTCCAACTCTTTTAAAAGATGACCAAATCTTCACTGACTCGGCTGATAAAGCGAACCTATTGGCTAGATTGTTTGCAAAAAATTCCACTCTCTCGGATAGCAATCAGCCACTGCCCTTTGTTGGGGGTGGATCTTCTGCAATGCAGGAGATATACTTTCGAACGAGAGCAGTTAAAAGGGTCCTCTCAAATCTCAACGTAAACAAAGCCTCTGGTCCTGATGGCATACCGCCAATTGTGCTTAAAATGTGTGCTTCTTCGCTGGCTCGGCCTTTGCGCAACCTTTTCAACATCTCCTACAGAACAGGAATATTTCCATCTTGTTGGAAGGTGGCAAATGTCCAGCCGGTGCCTAAAAAGGGTGATGCCACGAACCCTGCAAACTACCGACCTATTGCGATATGCTCTACGCTTTCCAAAGTTATGGAGAGCGTAATAAACTTCAACGTTGTGGACTATCTGGAGCGCAACCAACCGCTCAGTGACCGTCAATATGGTTTCCGTAGGGCTCGCTCTACTGGTGATCTTATGGCGTTCTTAACCGAAGAATGGAATAAATGCGTTCACTTTTTCGGCGAGAGCAGGGTTGTTGCTCTTGATATTTCTAAAGCGTTCGACCGAGTGTGGCATAAAGCGCTCGTGTCAAAACTTGTTGCATATGGTTTTGGTAGTAACTTTGCTCGATGGATCACGTGTTTCCTCAAGGACAGAACGATTCGAGTCGTAGTTGACGGTATTTCGTCCAAAGAGCACGCCATTAACGCAGGAGTACCGCAGGGTTCAGTTCTATCGCCAACCTTGTTTCTGGTTTTTATCAACGACCTTCTGTCGTTGACGCATAACCCAATACATTCGTTTGCGGACGACAGCAGCATTTGTCATTCGTATTCATTTAGTAAACGCCCAAGCTCTATGGAGATTGAGAGAAAAAGGCAAAATATGAATGACACACTCCTAAATGATCTACAAAAAATCTCCGAGTGGGGTCTTGCTAATAGAGTAGAGTTCAATGCAAGCAAGACTCAGTGCTGCCTGTTAACCCACAAGCGGATGGATTGCCCCTTAGCTACCCTCAATACGAATCGTGTTGATCTTGTGGAATCAGCCGCTCTTGACGTTCTGGGCATATCGATCAGATTTGATCTTCGTTGGAATGATCACATTTTCGATGTGTCGAAAGAAGCGGGCAAGTGCCTAGGTTTTCTAAAACGGTGCAAAAAATATTTCACTTCAGCTGATCTTCGCATGATCTACACCTCATATATAAGGCCGAAAATGGAGTACAATTCGCACATTTGGGCAGGGGCTTCAAGATCTTATTTGGAGCTTCTGGATCGAATTCAACGTCGTGCGATATTTTTGATAGGGGATGAAAGTATTTCATACTCGCTCAACTCTCTTGAGCATCGACGCAATGTTGGTTGCCTAAGCCTACTGTATAGGTATTACCATGGGAAGTGTTCAAGGGAGATACATGGCCTGACGCCACCAGCTCGTGTGTTTCCCAGGTCCACTCGGGCAGCTGTCCAAGCCAACCCTTTTACCATTGCAATAGTCTCCCTGCGAGCGTGTTTCCTGGCAGTTTTGAGCTGTGCAAATTTAAAACAAATATTCACCGACACTACTCCATCTATCCACCCTCCAACTAACTATCACCCATCTTCCGAATCAACACAATGCTTACGCATTTATAGGGGGCATCCCCTGAGCGTTGGTTCAGTCTAAAAAAAAAAAACTGCTGAAACAGTTGAATCGATTTTTACTATGAGCTTACTATTTGATAAAAACCTTTTTAAAATTTTTTAAGTATAGCTGCAATAATATGCAGAAATAATTTAATTTAAGCAATAATATGCAATAATATTTGATAATGTATTTATGATTTTTTCCAGATTTTCAAAAATACTGTTGAATAATTAAAAACATAAAGGTTTTCATCTATTCAATTTAAATTAGACCAAAACTCAGTTTTTTTCGTAAACAAAATAACGAATTTTCCTAAAGTTACTAAGGGTTTTCATCTAAACATGTAAACATGCAAACATGTATAGCATTAAAACTTTTTATGAGCGATAAAGTGTAAATAGCGAAAATGTCGACAAAATGGCGGCTGCGGCTGCGACAACATTATGACTTTTTTAAATTTTAAACCTTTTAAATACCATCATTAACATAGAAAAATAAATAAAACGTGTTCATATTTACTTCCACTACTTTAAATATGTAATGATTAGCGCCAAAGGCAACCCTCATTCACACACGTAGATTTACATGCTAGTTTACACTACAAAATAGGCTTGGAAATGATGTAAACTCACGCCCATACAAATTTTGACAGATAGTTTACGCGCATGCAAGCTCACAAGGTTTACAATGTTTACGGGTTAGTTACATGCTTAGATGAGAACCCTTACTATGTTTATATAGTGTCCCTAATTAGTTGCACGGAGCTGTTTGTTTCATTTATGTACTCGTAAGATTTTGACACGCAAATATTTTTGTGAAAGAAGTGATTGAGAGTGCACTAATGAAACATATATCGTTAGAAATATTCTTTTATTACCAGAGCAATGGTATGCATATCAATTTTGTATGTGTGATAAAAGGATTTTTCTTAGACCTTGTTTCTAGTATCATGAATCTATTCTAGTACAAATCACCCTTTTCTAAACATATTTATAGGCCAAAATCTTGAGAGTGAACGAATGAAACATATATAATTGGAAAGATGCATTCATAACCTCTATAGTAGTATAAATAACATACCGTGTTTGTATTTCAGGTATTAGGATTTTTTCATCAACATTTAATGCCGTAACTTAAATTTCTATCAGCAAATAAATTCATACTTTGCAATAATAGGAGCGGTTTGTTATTCATCATTTTCCAAAATGGAAATATTTTCCAGTTCCAAATATATCATTGGATTGGTATTCTTAATGACTATCGTTTTGCTTTATAAAGTTTATTGTTTTGCTTTAAAATTTATTTTTTTTTTCCAAAATTCTGAAATGATCGGCTTTCAAAATTGGGGCCTTCTATTTTTGGACTCTATCATACATTCAATAAAGCTACGGAAAGTTTAAAGTAATTAAAAAGAGAGCCCCGAATTATAAATTGTTTTGACACAATTTTGACAATTTTTACATGTGAAAAAACTTTGGCGCATATTGGCACATTTTAAGTGAACATTTTAAGTCTCTTTGCTACTTGTTCTGCAAACTTGTCCGCAACTTAGTTATGCTGAGATCGTAAAAATGCTTAGAGTATTTCACGATGTAGTTGACGTTAGCACCTTCATCTTTAATTGAAAATACCTTTAATGAATTAAATTTATTTTTATTTGTAGTAAAAACTATTTTATAAACTTATCGTCATTGCACAATTTACAGAGATTTAGTAAAGTGCATATTTTACAACCAAAAAACAACCAAAGAACAATTAAGTTAATAGTTAATAAGTTAATTGTTAATAAGTTAATAACATAAAAATTATTGTAAAAAAAATATTACCAACTACAATTCATCAATTATTACAATTTATCAATTCTGCATCATCACCTTGCGAAGTATCACCAAATTTCATAATGACCTTTAAAAAAATACTGGTCTTCCGTATGTTGTATAAACGCACAGTGGGTCTCCACATTGGAAGACATGTGAAGTACCACATTATAAATTCATGGACATTTTGCTATTGCATCAGACATTTTTTTTCACATCACAGGAATAGAAATAACTTTGAAATCTTAAATATCAACGAAAACAAACACAAGGCATATACTCACCCTTTTTATCTCACAAAAAATAATGACAAAATGATCACTGGCAAAAATGATGAAAAACTTAGTTCTGAAATTTGTTCACTATGCTTGGCACGAGTATAAACAATACGTGTTTTTCCTCTAAATCCACATGAAAAGTGATGGCGCATCGAAGCAACACTGTCAAAGTCAGAACATTAGTGATGCCTGTGGAAAATATCGGAGGAGAGATTGAGTCTCACATTAGAAAAGGGACCCACTATAGACGACTCTCCTTACGAATTTTAATTGGTACTTAAAGTTTAATTCGTACTTTGTAAAATTTAATACGTACCAAAAATGTTTTCAAAGTACGAATTTACCTTTTGGTTGATAAGAAATATGGGTTTGAGTCTTAGCTAAGTAAGCGTTGTATTGACGAATTTATGTTCACGCAGTTCATTGTAAAAAAATGCATTTTATATTTTTTCTATACTAATTTTTTTTTTATTTTTTCAGTGCATTGTTTCCTGTACAATCTGCTTGCGTGTGCGCAAGAAAAACGATTTGAGATTAGGTAAGTTTTTAATGACTATCTATTTACGAATAAAATTATCTTTGATTATAATAATTATTTTTTTTACAAAATATTACCAAAGATTATTAAAAATATTAACTTAATAATTGAGTTGTTTCAATCAGACAATTGAAAATTATAAATGATTAAGGGCAGGTTCTCATCTAGACCTCCGAAAACATGATGATGTTCTTGATTTTTTTTTCATAGAAGAAAGTAAATTAACACCTTGAGTTTTTTGACAGTTATTAATTGATTCTGTTGCATAAAAATATTTTTGTTGCATAAAAGTTTAATGTGAAATGTCAATACGCCGTCAAATTTTACGTTGTAAAAAAGGTACCCACATGGTCTCCATCCCACAGCACGTTCATGTTATTTAATATAAAAAAGCCAAAAACTTGAACTCAATAAATAGTTGAAAATATCAAAAATGGCAGACATTTGAATTCTAAGTAGCGTTTTTCTCACATTTTTCAATCTGTAAAGCTCTATAAAAAATAAAACCGGCCAATATTATTTAAATTTAGGCTTGGGATCCAATAAGTTTTATCTACTTTAAAATAAAAAAAATCGAAGTCAATCCATTGAGTGGTTTTTAAGATATCATGTAGACCAGTTCGTAAAGGGTTTATGGTATTTTCTTACCATGGAAAACTGATTCTTGCTGGTTTGAGCAAGAATATTATTATGAGAAGACAAAAAGAAAAAATCAAATGCCATAAACAAAAACGATCAGTTTCAGTTACATTAGAATCAAAAATCGAAAAAATTTCAATACAATTTATTTATCTTTACGCATAATAAAACGGAAGGACGAAATTAGAAGGAGTTCTTTGAAACTCCATTTATCAGTGATACCATGTGGAACGCTTTTCGAATTTTACATATTTATAAAAATTTGATACTTTGCACGTGGATAAAACTTAAAAAAAAATAAAAAATGTTCATATTTTTTATAATTTTTGATTTTTTTGTCCAGTTATACACAGAGAAAATGAATAAAAGAACCAAAATTCTCATTCATTCAAACATGTATTCAAACAGCTTTATTTTCCAAACTGTTAGTCCTACAAAAAAAAAAATATTGTGCAAATGTTTTAAAGATCGTGAATTGATCTATGTGTTGTTTTTTTTTCTTAACGCTTTCATTGAATTTTTTTGGCCACTAAAATTTCGTTCGTTTTTTCAAGGTCAGTACTACTAGGTTTTATGCGATTTAAAAAATATTGTCTTAATGAAGCATTGATTTTTAATGCAGTCTCAAAAGATTTTGTAAGAAAATCAAAGCTTACTATTTTCAGCGAATTTTTCAAAAATTCACTACACAATTTTTACATTTAAAATAATTTTATTTTTAGGTAAAAATAGGATAGCTATTTAGTATTTTTTGTACATCTTACGGTATTGTATAATTTTTCAGCTAGTAATATACCTCCTTAAGCTTTTCAATAAGCTTAAAATTTATAGAATACTACTAATTTAGTGACAAAATTCCATATTAATTTATTAAACTACAAGTACAATGCACTGCATAGCCTATACTTCCGAGAAAAAATACGATCCAAAGAACAATTACCATAGTTGGTGCTAGCGGAACTCCTTCCATTTGTGTTTATTGCATTCATGTAATTACTTAATTATTCAAGGCGCACAACATCCGAAAATTACAAAGGATTCACTAAACCTGAAAACATATCACGACTTTATTTCATTTGCGCTGAGTGTCCTGGTGCCGAAAAACTGATCGACGAATTACAACAGATTTTGGAAAATAGTATGGTTTATGAAATTTTTTATAAATAATGGTTATCTGTTGATCGGTCGTCACTTGAAAAAATACAAAAATACAAGGCTCCACGAAATAACCACCAAATCAAATCAAATGATATACTACCCAATTTTTGGGACTATTAAGCAAACTTTGGGTGATATTTAATTTTTATTTCGGGTCTGATTTCATTAAGGGCCGATTGAAATAAGTCCCTATAAAATTTTATTTTGTTAAAAATTTTATTTTGCTTTTTATTGGGGTTTTTTCATTCGGTTTTGGGATTATTTCATTTCATAAATCTGGGGGTTATTGTATTTTATTTTGGGGTTATTTAATATTATTTTATTAATTTAATTTGTAAGCAACTATTCGATAACCTTAAAAGAAGTAAATAAAATATCCCCCAAAATAAAATTAAATAACCCCCAAATTTAGGAAATAATCCCCAAACCGAATAAATAACCCAAAAAAACCAAAAAGAAATAAACTCCAAATAAAACTGTTTTCATTGGGCTTTATTTCATAATGATATAAGACTCAAGAAAAAAATTAAACATCACCCAAAATTTGGGAAATAGTCCCGAAAAATTCGTATGAAATAACACCCAAAATGTAAGAACTGAATTATTGAAGTAGCACAAAATCTGGAACTTCTAGCATGACCGAAGCCAAAGTTATGACACAAAAACAAAATACCATTTCATATAGCTGATATGGTGATTGAAAATTTTGAAGCAAGATGTTGTGATTGTTGCTAGTTATTTTTTTTTTTAAATAGAATAATGAAATAATTTTTAAATTCAGAAATTTTAAATAACTTAAGGCCCAACCAAGTAATACTTAAGCAAACAAAAGTTTTAGAGAAAGTTGACGAAAAGTATGATCAAGTAGAAAAGTCGCCCAAGTTGGCAGATTTCATTCTTAACAAAATGTCAAACGTTTACAAAATCTTGACAAAAATATAATAAAAAAGTTCAAAAGTAATTTGAAAAATATGTTGAAGTAGTGCCTGTTAGCTTTTTCATGTATGTTTATATGTTTTTAGCAATTTTTATAAGTTTTTCAACAAAATAAGGATCTGCATTAATTTTAAATGAATTAGGTTTTTTTAACTGACAAATAAAAATAAAATTCGTATAAATACGTTAAAACAGGTTGCCATCAGCTTACACAAAAAACATGTTTATTGTGCGGCATGGCGTAAAAGCTGTAGAAAACGCAAAGTTTCACAGCAAAAAGATACAAATTTTCCATAATTTGCTTAAATAAAAAAAAATATATTTTTCATTGAAGAATTATGCCTATAAATAGTAAAATATTAATTAAACACATTCTCAATACTGTTAGCAACTCTACTCTGCTTAGCAAACTACGATGTCAAGCTCTCTCTCAAGTTTCAAAAAGTAAACGAAAGTTGAAAAACTGAACGAAAGGAATGCTTGAGGCCCAACAAAAATATACAAGTTGCTCCGTAACGAGTAAAAACCGAAGTGTTCGGTTAAATCAGGGTTGATAAATGACTTTATCATTTTGGTATACAAAATTTAGAAAAAAATGTGCTAAATAAAAAAAGTATGGAATAAATTTTGTTAACTTTGTCACTCTGTAATGCTGATAAGGAGGCGTGGCAGCTACAGAAAAGTATATATATTCTTGAATGTCATCACTTCCTGAGCCGATTTCTCTAGGTCAGTCTGTAGACACGAATTCAGCCGCAATTTTAAAGCAATCGTATTGAAATTTGGTATAAGTGCTTATATTAAAAAAACAAAGATCAAATTTGAGAATGAGCACAATCGGATAAAACCACGCCTTCTTTATCAAACAATAAAATTTCTAAAAACGCTACAAAAATGTTTGTTCACATAAGCTTTGAAGTAAAATATTCACCACATATTTCAAATTTGCTAAAATCGGATAAAAACAACGCCTACCTCCCATTCAACGTTATTTTATCAAATCTTTAAAATATCTGAAAATGACACAAAAATTTATGTCATGATTAAAAATTTGCGCACAAAATTTGGCCGCAAACAATTTACAATATAATAAATTATTTTTAAAATCGAAAAAACAATGCAACAACCTCTCATACAAAGTGACTTTAACAAAATGGTAAACTAATGTAATGACTTGAAACTTTGCATATGAACTTTGGTCTCAAATATTTACCATATATTTCACATTTGTCAAAATAGTACAAAAAACACGCCTACCTCCTTAACAAAGTACCTAACTATATGAAAACGGTTAAGTCTCTTATTAAATTAATTTAATAAAATAAAATTATGAACATATGCTAAAAATATTAAAATTCACTTTGAGTTTGAAATTTTTCAAAATTGATAAAAACTCGACCACTCTCCCATAAAAATTGACGTCATCAAAGTAGCATAACATTTATACATTTCACAAAAATGTGTGTATTAACAGCATATTTAACACATAATCTTCCGTATCTTAAATGTGTTCTGCATTTGAGTTTTCACAAAATTAGATGAACATCACAACCTTAATATATACGAGGTGACGTCATTTAACTTTAAAAACATGCATAACTAAGAATATACTGTGGGGGTATCTTAACTTCGACCCAGTCGAAGATAATTCCTTGCTAGTTTTTATTTACATTAAAGTGAATGTGTTGTCAACAATTCAGTTCATAAGCCTTATAAAAAATTACAAAGGTTTTTATTTATTTAAAACTAATCACAAGGTTTTTATAATCACAAAAAGGAACACAAGTGGTCTTATAATATTCATAAAATAAAATCAATCAAATCCATAAAAAAATAATCAGGTTCTTCGACAATGCTTTTGATTCAACCACTCGTCTACCCGAAATCTGACACAATCTAGCCGACCATTTTTTTTTAAATGTACTTCAGTGCCTTTCTATGAAGGTAACAAAAGAAAAAAATTAATGAGAAAATCTTTCAGTCTAACAATTCTTCACTTTCAGTTTGAATATTGTGGCATTTTCTCATATCAATATTGTGGCTTTAGTTCACTAGATTTTAAAAAATATTTTGCTTAAAAGAAACTAAATAAATTGCTGCAATCTGCAGTCTGTTCTTGTAATTGGTTTTTATTAAACTTTGAAAATAAAATATTCTTTTAACATTAGCTGTCGAATGAGAAATTGAAGAATTCATTAAACAATTTTACATAAATTGGAGAAAATCGACAATCTAATACTTAATAATTTTATATATATATATCACAGAGTACTAAAATTCAGAACTAGATCAATTTTTTCATTCTTTTAAATGAAATGTACCTACAATGTTTGCTACTTAGAGTTCTAAATTCTGTGTTTATTATAGAGTGAAATAAAATGTACCGACAACGCTTTGGTAGTAGGAAAGAAAGTAGGAAAAATTTAAAGTTGTACCAAAAAGTAAAATTGTACCGAAAATATCAGCCTTGGGTTAAATGCATTTTAATGTTGTTACTAGTGTTGCCGGAGCAAATTTTTTTTTAACTAAAACGCAAAATAAAAATAGCCAAAATGTAAAAAAAATGAAAAAAAAAAACATATTTACTCATGGTATTATAAAAAGAAACAAAACAAGCTTACATACCTTTTTGTACTAACTAGTCCCAAATAATAGATTCTTACTTTTGCATGCTGATTTTCTTAACTTTGCTTTTTAAACAAATTTCCCACAATTTACTTTTCATGATCAAAGTTATCTACATTGTTGCGTTCTCTTTAGAGATCTTTAATGCACATTTGAAACTCAAAGTCCTTTTTTTATTAAAGCTTATGTGCACAATATCAAGTTTAAGCAATAATTTTGTTTTGGAATTTTTAAAGGTTTTACTATAATAATAACGTCACTTTGTATGGGAGGTGTGAAAAATTTTTATTTTTTTTGTCACAAAATCCAAACCTCTAGTGCATAGTTAAGATTTAAACTAATTTACATAATTTTAAGCCATTGTACTTATTTTTGTTGAATTTATGGAGACTTTACTGATTTCAAAAAGTCACTTTGTATGGGAGGTAGCCGTGGTTTTCATTCGATTTTTACAAATTTCGTACTCAAAGTGAATATTAAGGATATTAAAATCAAATTTGCAATATTTGAAGTCATTAGATCAATTTTTGAGGAATTTAAAGAGATTTTACCGTTTTGGTTAAGTCACTTTGTATGGGAGGTAGGAGTGGTTATCAACCTTTTTTTGCTCATTTTTTAACTTGGTTTGTATTTTTAAAAATAAAGCTCATTTGTTCAATTTTGTTCTTTTAGCTCTAAAATTACGTTATCGTGATCACAGACATTTCTAAATCGAATCACGAGGAGATGCTGATCAAGAATATATATACTTTTCTATACCTTCAACGCCTGCTTACGTGCGTTACAAATGAAGTGAAGTTAATATACTACTTCGCATTTTTATATGCGTGGGGGTATAAAACAACTTGGAATCGTAATACGATACTATAGTAAAAGCCGACAGTATATTTTATCAAATTTTTTCAATTGGTAGAATTAGAAGATTGCCGACTGCGGCAATAACAAAATCTTAGAAAAAGGTTAAATTTTTTGCGAGCTTTTATTTCCTGATATTAATGGTACATAAAGATAGTAAGAACTGAGATTGGTAGGTAAGTTCTAGAACGGGGTACTTGAGGTCAATGACTTTTGAAACAAAAAAAATTAGTATTCTCAAGACAAAATCATCGATATATCATACACTAAGATCGGACTGAAAATGTCAAAGATATGACGAAATATTTCAATGCGTTACCTTAAAAAAATTTTTCGAATTAGATAGTTGTGGCGAATTTTTTTTTATAAAAAAAAAATTAATGTAATGTTAAAAATCAAATAAAAACCTTAAAATTGTATGAAAAAGATCTAGTTGTGTCTTAGCTTGTTTTTTAAGCCTTTTGGTTTGTTTTTACTTTTTTTTGTGGTCCGTTTAGCTTTTTTTTTAAGTTCGTTTAGTTTTCGTCAGAATAAAAAAACAAGGCCGAATAAACAATAGCCAAAGGAAAAATAAAATCGCAAAAAAATTACCGCTAGAACAAAAAAAACCACTATGGCTAAAAATAGCCAAAACGGCAACACTGGTTGTTACCCAAAATGAGCAAACGTAACTTAACGAGACTAAATAAGACAGTTTGACAAGACGTAGCAACTCGTCAACAACAGCTGTGCAGAGTGCGTTTTTATTATATTTTCATCAATTTGCTTCTATTTCACTCATCTTTTACATATGGGCATTTTCAAACTGACGTTACGGACGATTTGTACGAAGAAATATTAAAAAAAAAAAGAATGAAAATGTCTAGTTCTAAAAAGCCTTTTTTATATTTACGTAGTAATTAAGTAGCACTATATTAAGTAAAAACAATGTCAACAATCGACAAGGATCTTAAGATATAAGCACACGTATGTGCTGGCGTTACGTTAAAATAAACAGAAGTGAATTTTGACTTGGATTACAAAATTTCCAAAACTCTCCGAATTGGGCTCGACTTTTTGTATACAATTTTTTTAGAAAGACTTAAAATAACATAACTTCATTTTTCAAGTGATCAAATTTAAAAACCTTTTCTGGTTTGCTTTTTATTAAGCTTTTTGATCTCGAGTTTCGTTACTAAAATTTCCATTGTAGATGAATTGGGTAATTAGGTAGTTAAGTAATTATATAATTTAGTAATTAAAAAACAAATTTAATATTTTGTCCTTTAATTGCCTCAACCATTTTTTCATTATCTTAAGCCAATGGCTTCCATTTTTACTAAAACAAAAAAGCTTACGAAACATTTACTAAACATTTACGAAAAAGAAAAACTACATTTGGTTATTGGTTAATGAATTCATGTAGAAATTGCTTAAATTAATAAAACTAAAATGTTTCCCTTAGACAATATCATCAAATAATAAGTTTTTAATAAGTTTTAATTTTTAGGTCATTGTAGATTTTTCTGTGGAAATGCCCATATGTTTATTAAAAATTCAACAATGCACAAATTAAAAAAATGTATAACATTCGATTGCCAACTGAGCAGCTGATTCAGCAACTCGTTTCATTTCGGGTAAGGTACGTTAACATCCAAGAATGATAGAATAAGAGATTACGCTTTGCGCAGGTTCGTTACTTCTGCTAATCGAGTTTGACAACCATCTGTTCAGTTGACTACGTCACAATATTTTATTTCTTTGAGAAACGTACTGCGATCGGTTGTGTTTTATTTAATAGTGTTTATATCGAAGTACATTTGCGAGTTTTTAACTTAAAATTTAAAAAATTAAGTGTGCAGCTGCTAATTGTGGTAACAATAGCAAACAAATATTTTTCAAAAACCTGATGTTTGCAATAAATACAAAAATTAAACCAAGAAATTGTAGAAAAAGCACAAAAACGAAAACAAAAATACAAAAATATCTTAACTTAACAAAATTTGTTTCATTATTTAAAAACTTGGAACTATCATTTATTTGTCTTTTCAATTCACAGGTAAATTAATGGAAATAAAATATCTGGGAATGTTTAAAGTACATCAATTAAACTCGTAATGAACATTTTTATAAAATCCAAGTCGAAAAATAATACTAACTGAAGTTGGTTTCTCAAACAAATTTTTTTTACTTAGCTGCTTACTGGCTGTAATAAAATATTAGTAAAAATAAAGTTTGCAAAGAAGTACTTAATAAATTTACCTTCTTCTCGTTCCAATAAATTGCTTCTTAATACTTTTATTTTAATTATACAAACTAAAATGTATGCAATTTTCATTTCTGTGTAGAAATCGTATGCAAAGTGAACGCTCTCCAAATCAGCATTGATATTATGACGTACATGCGCAGAACGACAATTTTGTTGTACACATTTTCTTGTCTTCGGCGCAATCTTTGTATTCTATCATTCTTGGTTAACATCCGTAACGAGTGCGGACATTCGTCAAGTTGCTATCGTCTCGTTTCGTCTATTTTATAAGGCCCAACCAAAATAGGCGATTTAATAGAGTGTTCGGTTAAATACATTTTCATGTAGTTACCCAAAATAAGCAAACGTAACTACGAAACTAAACGAAACAGTTTGAAAAGACGTATTATTCCGTAAGAACCGAACTGATAGCGCAGCAACTCGTCAACAACAGCTGTGCAGAGTGCGTTTTTATTTTATTTTCATCAATTTGTTTCAATTTCACTATTATTTCACTTATCTTTCACAAGTCTTTATTAAAAAATAAAAAATGCACAAATTAAATAAATAAATAAAACTCGATTGCCAAATGATCAGCTGATTCAGACGAGTTGAGCAACTCGTTTTATTTTGCGTTAAATCCGTAACGAGTGCAGACGTTCGTCAAGTTGCTATCGTCTCGTTTCGTATATTTTGGTTGGGCCAATGGGCAAAACTTGAGCGACTTCATATATTGCTGTGTAAATGCGAATATATTGCTCTCAAATTTTTGTTTGCTTAAGCATAACTTGGTTAGGCCTACAAATTTACACACCAGCATCTCACCAGTAAATTTTTTTACATTTCGTTATTTTATTTTATTTTATATTTTATTACATTTCCGAATTCATTTTGAATTATTTTTGTAAATGTTTTCAATTAGTATGATGGAATTTGTATAAATCCATCATATTTATTTATTTATGGAACATAGCTTTAGCTAATACCTAATATTGAGTAAACCAGTAAATGTAGCGAGAGGGCTTGGATCAGTGAGAAGCGAGTAGCACTATCAATCGAAGGGCATAAGTTTGATTCTCACAGCGTATAACAAAATTACTTTTAATATTATATTTTCTTGTTGTAATAGACGCAAGCAAATGGAACAGTTCTGAGATGGTTGCCGGAACAAACGTTCGAAAATTGACGAAAAACGGTGTTGGAAAAAGTGATGTTTTTGAGATTTCACTCAAGCAAATCACAAAATGAGGCATAAAAACTTTTTAACAAAAAAAAAAAAAAAAAAAACCCAACTTCAGAACCACTACAAAGTAAAAAATAATTTTAAATTACTTTTCACATTAATTCTTGGTCAAATTTGATAATTTATTTACATATAGTATTAAATTGGAAATCTTATTATTATAATTTTTTTTTCTATTTTGTATTTTTATCATATATATATATTAATTTCTCTATGAATAAAAACCTTTTAAGCCGGAGCGTTAATTTTATAAAAGTCTGATTATATAAGCGCTAATTTTAACCCGCCGGCAATGAACATATTTTTGTCTCACCGCCAATGAACTGAGTGTGTCACACACGAGAAAAAAAAAATTAATTAAAAAATAGAAAATATACACAAAATAATTTTTTTTAATGTTTTTTATTAAGTCAATAATATATTAATTTGAAAAAGAAAAATAAAACATATTCTGTTCTTAAGAAATATTTTGTTTTGTTATTTAAATTAGAGATAAAAAAAATGAATGCAAAGTTATTGAAGCCCGGATGTAACACACCTATGTTTATTGACGTCGGGTTAAAGGTCGTTTATTCATGGAGAAATTGATATATTCATGATAATAATACAAAAAAGAAAAAAAATCATAATAATAAGATTTCCAATTTAATACTATGTGTAAATAAATTATAAAATTTGGCCTATGTGTAAAAAATTATTTTTTATTTTGTAGTGGTTTTGAAGTTGGTTTTTTTTTTTAAAGTTTTTATTTCTTCCTTTTTAGAGATTATGATAACAATTTTTCCCATTCTTGTAACGAATTTTCGTACTCTTGTGTCAACATTAACTGAGAAACAGTAGTTTTCTTATATTGCCGCGCCCTTTTTCCAGAACGCCCACTTTCTTGACTGTAAATTTTCATAATTATGTCTATCCCTGTACCTAATTTCAGTATCCTAGTGTCAATATTATTCAAGTTACGGCGTTTTTCAAATATTGCCACGCCTTTGTCGAACAACGCCCACTTTTTTACTGTAATTTATAAAAATTGTTCCAACCCCTGTATCAATTTCCAGTACCCTAGTGTCAATATTATTCGAGTTACATAATTTTTGTAATATTGCCACGCCCTTTATTGAATAACGCACACTTTTTTGAACATATCTTTTAATAATTGTGCCTTCCCCTGTACTAAATTTCAGTACCTTAGTGTTAATATTATTCTATATAAAAAGTTTTTCTTATATTGCCACGCCCCTGTGTTGAATACCACCCACTTTTTTAGACAGGAACCTCCGCGACTAATATCTCGATCTGTTGACAAAAAATTGTGGCAATCGGGCAAGTCCTTTTGGAGTTATCGATGTACATACATTTAAAAAAAACCAACCAACTTAAGAACCTCCTTCTTTTTGAAGTCGGTTAAAAAATTCAAAAGTTCCATTCGCTTCTAAATAATCCAGATTTTTTTTAAATGGAAAGCAAAAACAAAAATAATAATACTATAACAAAAAGGATTATTTTTGGTACCCATATAAAATTGTGATATGGACTTTAAAAAATTTGAAACACAGGTGCCACACCTGCTTATTTTAGGAGCTGTCATTTAGTTTTTTGAATTAATTATTTGCATGATACAATCATTTTTATTTAGCCTTGACAGCTACCTATTTTCTCACGACAACAATTGCACTTAAATTATTTATATAACTGCATAATAATAGGGTATTCACGATCCAGTGCATTTGGCTGTGCAATTGCAAATTATATATCTGTGAGCATACTTTAAGAGTCCATAGTGGAAACATCATTGTAAATTTAAAAATTCCTTGAAACAGCAGGAAAATCAGCTGATTCAAACATTACCAAGTGATATGCCAAGAAAAAGCGTGAAAAGCGTGGATGATTTGGTAGAAATTGCTGCACAGGAGATATCATGTAACACATTCTTAATACATACATATGAAAATTTTGATGAACTGATAATTATCAATCAACTATAAAGATACAATATCAACCATACCATAAAAACCTCAGACTGCTTCAAATAATCAAATTGTAAATTAATTTCATTAATTGTCCATTTCTTAATGCACTTAAATGTGTTTTAATCTAGCACTTTCACGCGTCAAATTTCAGCTGTTTAATAAGCACATTCACGAAACCTATTTATGCATCAGGGTCGCCGCTGTGCATTTGTGGAAAATAGAAGCATGTGCATATATGTATATTTTATTAGTGTAAAGGGGAAAAAACCATGAATATTTTACTCATGCTCAAATGCACAGCCAAATGCACTAGATCGTGAATACCCCAAATAATAATTAAATTAAATAGTTCACAAATTTTCTGACGTTTAGAGTAAAACCCAGTCAGAGAAAAACATCGTTCACTAAAGTATCGCTACCATAATAGTTTCTAACAGTTGTGAACGACACACGTTCTCGTGGCACCTAATAGTTATTGTATCATGATAGTTTGTTTGAATTGAATTTTGACTGCAACGGTAGCGCCCTCTACGTGTCGTTTCTAGCCGTTCAGTTTTTATGGTAATTTCTTAAAAAAATATCTAAAAAAAGTGCCCCTCAAACAGTAGATTTTGTCAAAAGAATGAATGCCACCACTTTCGTTAACCCCTTTAACTGTTTTTGTTTTGTCTTTTCGTTGCTTTGACTAAAAAAGTTAAACTGATTTTCTACCACTTATTCTTGATTAACCTATAATTTTCACTTTCGCATTATTTCTTTGAAGTGTTTGATTCACTTACGGCTTAAGAATGCGGCATCAAAGGAGCATAACTTTTTTCAAATCTGCCACTTTGCAAGTTATGTAGAAAACTGAAAGGTACGCAAGAATTTTAAACACGTAAATAGCTTTAAATAAGTTTCAATGTTCGATTTTTAGGTAGGTAAATATTTTTTCCTTATCTACTCTAGCAGAATCCTTTGAATACAGTCTGCATTTTAAAAAAAGTCAAACATTTTCAGCACTTTGAGACACTTGCTCAAAGCTTATTTCTAGAACGTAGACCAATTATTAAAATTATGCTTAATATTAAAACGTAAATTAATACAATCGCATTGCACTCAAATTAAATTGGTAGTTTTCCTGCAACAGCATATTTTGCAGCATAGCAGAATTTTTAATATTAATAAATTTTAAAATATTGTTTTTTTTTTTTTTTTGAACGTAGTTGCCTCGACAAATTTGTGTTCGTATTAAATCCATAAAGTGAAGTACATATTTTACATCATACACATACATTAATAATTTTTACCACCAACACTGACAGCAACAATTTGCTTATCAGTGTTGTTAAAATTAATTATGCAGTGCATACTTTCAGGCATAGCAGCCAGTGCGTTTTCACTTGTCTTATACATTTACAATCAGATACAATTAATTTTGACAACGGAGGTTTTGAGGGTGTGTGTGTATGTGTTTGTGTGAGAGAGAGCTTGAAAAAAGTGTGGGTGCGTGTAGTTATGATAATTTTTGGCATAACCCAGTGTGCTATCGAATTTGAGATGAACTTACTTCTTCGTATGTTTTATCCGAAACGGGTTGCATTTCGCATTTGAAACCAGGGATGGCCATGATTACAAATCACGATTACTGATTATGATTACATATATTCAGATTGCACAGATTACTTGTTTTTTTTTAAATATTCAGAAAAATCACATTAAGAACCATATAAAAATACTTTCAATTAAGTAATCATGGTAAGTAATTACAAAAGATTATAAAAAATAAAGTAATAATGCAAGGTCATTACATGATTTTTAAAAAAATTAAGTAATCTTAACATGGAATTACATGATTTTTTAATAAATAAAGTAATCAGTCATCAGACCCAGCTTTCAATGATTACAGATTTGTGCTTTATAAAATTTGAATAATCGTTCATAAGTTTTTCAACTTTTCTTTCAAATGAAGATTTTATAATGCTGGGGAAATTAAGCTTAAGCCACAAATCGATCACTTCTGCTGACACAATTTTATACCTTTTTATTTTATTTTTTTCTAATTTAGCTAAAGCATTGCATCTTCCAATAATAATTATTTTGTTCGGTATTTTACATAAGTCACTCAAACAATGTTCCACATTTGGTATATCGCGTATTTTTGTCTTACTTTGTTCGAAACGAGTTAAATTATTTGTCCAAATCTTAGAGTTCTTCTCTACGCACCGTTTACTACTTTTAAAAGACATTGAAGGGCACTTTTGATTTTGATTTAGTAATTAAAAAATACAAACAATCAATTCAACTGCGCAAGACTTTAAAAGTAACATAAATACAATAAGTGAAAATTAGTAGAATTTTGCCTGACTTAGGAAAATTTCATTGTGCTCGCGGCGTGAACTTTTTTAAATGAAATTAAAAACTAAAAACGCAGTTATTAATTTTTCCCCATTCCTCATTATGTGACACTATGTATTTTTAAATTTTAAGGAAAATTTTAAAAAGTTATACCCCTATTGTTCACTCTTCATAATTATTTCAAAATTTTAAGAAGTAGTTCTATTTGGTTTGAATAAGAGCTTCAGGAGCGCATGGCTAATGATATAAGGAAGTTTTTTTAAATAAAAATATGCACAGAATTGTATTTCGTATCTCTTATCTACTGGAAATAAAACAAAAGATTAGGTAACAACTTGAAAACTGTCTTTTATTTTAACGTTCTGACAATTGTTTTGATGGGTTTACAATGGGATTGAAACGGGTCTGTAGAAATATAAAAGAGCAAATTCTACGCTGACTAGAGCATCCAACCCTTGGACCCCGGGTCCAAAAATGTTCCAAAAAATTCCAAAATGTTCCAAAAAAAATTGAATGAAAATTTATATGATTTTAAATACTTTTTTAAATAAAAACCTTTCTAAAAATATTTGTACAAAATAACACAATGGGCCTTACCAATAGTCATTTTAATGCCAACTCTAAATTTAGTGTAAGCTTTTTGACAACAAATTCTATAGACATAATGTCAGAAAAGCTCACACTAAATTTAGAGTAGGTATTAAATTGACTTTTGATAAGGCCCAATGTGTTAAATACATGATACTTCCTAAGAAATACTGAAATGTGACTTTAATAACACAAAAATGAAAATCTTTTTTAACTAGCTGTACAATATATAACGTGAAAATACCCAAATGTGACCTTAAAAAAAATTCTTCAAACAAGTTGCACAAAATACCACAAAATTCATACTTAGACATAATAATAATCACACTAATCAATTTTTTTTTAATAATTTTATGAACATGCCAAAAATTGAATGATGCTACCTGCGAAAAACCTGAATGTGATTTTAAAAATTTTTAAAATAAAAACCTGACTTAAACTAGCAGTACAAAATAACACAATAATTTAAAAACATGAAACTTACTAATATTTACTGAAATGTGATTTTAGTAATACTAATATTGAAATCTTTCTTAATTAGAAAGTACAAAATATAAAAAAAATATAAGCCTTTCTTGAACGAACTGTATAAAATAATACAAAATGTTGACTTTATATGATTTAAATACAAATTCTAAATGTTTGATAGTTTAAATCATACTTGATTTTAAATACAAATTCTAGTTGTTTGACAGTTTAAAATCGTTTATCGAGCTTAAGGTCAAAGTTAGAAACAATTAATTGTTCTAACGAATTTTTCTAAAGAAACAACAACAACAACAAAGTTTTTTCAATATGAAAGGAAAAAAACCACTAGCAAATTGATTTTATTGTACAATTTCTGCGTGCTAAACGCGTCATCAGAAATCTTTGTGATTGCCCGTGCAAGCGCGTAGACGCACTGCACCATCGGGGCGATGAGATTTTGAAGCTTCAATTTCTCATTTTTTCCCTTAATTTCATAATGCCACATTTGTTGTTGTATTTCTGTTTTACTTTAGTTTCTATGCCTATATTATAACATAGAGGTCATTTAGGAAAAAACTTTAATAATACAAAATACTTAAAAAACTTAACTTAACTTTAAAAACTATAACTTAAAAAAACTAAAATTTTACCTTAAAAAATATTAAAAAAATGTAACTTCTATGGTGCATTTCGACAAACTATCGAACACCAATGAATATTGAAATAAATAAAGAAGCAACTAGAACAGATGGCAACCTTGGTAGAGTTGATGGCGATGATCTATAGAATGGCCTACTGCTTTAAAATGTCATATGATTAGCAGCCATACAATTCATAAGAATGAATTCCAAAATCTGCACATTCATATACTAATTTAAACAGTGAGTTGATCACAGCTTAATCACTCAAAGACTACTGAAGAGGAAAATGTAGCGATTTCCGAAACAGACTGTCTAGTAAGCTAAATGATTGACTCTACACTGAGTTGTTTTTGTTGTTGTTGCCTTCTTAAAAAAAACTTACTTGATCTAAAGCTCACAATTTTAATTCATGTAACAAGCTGTATAAAATATCAAAAAATTCCTGCTTAGAAATACTAAAATTACACTGCAGGGACTTCAAAAAGACACACAAACATACCTTAACACGTAAACTTATTATTTCGAGATCTCGAGATATTTGCGATTGAAATTTAGTCACTTTTTAGCTACATTTTCCTTATTTTTGGAGACAAAAAATTTTGACCACCTCTGATTTTGTTTACACTTTTAGAATTTGGTCTACTTATGAAAAACACTAGTTTGAGCAAAACAAATTCAAATTTGGTGGAAATGGAAGAAAAAGCGAAATTTCTTATCTTTCAAAAAATCATAGATTAGACAAGGCTAATTCGATTTTCAAGTTGGAGGTATTTTTGAGAAGACAATAAAAATTAATTGTTTAAAAACATTAAAATTATCTTAAATGAATGGAAAATTTAAGTCAAATATCAAAAATCTGAATAGCTCGAGAATTTAATCTGATTTGTAAAATCTGAGTATGCCACTAAATTCTACAACCGAAAATTAAGTTTACGTGTCTCGGCGTTTTTTTGTGTCTTTTCAAAAGTTGAAAAATTACCTACAGTGTTATTAAACTATTCTATTTTTTTAAAATAATTTTATGAACCTTCTGAATGATCTAATTTTATTAATTTTTTTTTTTAAAGAATTCATCTTTTTTTTTCAAAAATAAAAAATGAATACTATCCAAACGTTTAACCGAAACTGTGTTTTATAATCTTCTGTAATGTTTTGTGTAGTAAATAAAGCATGACTACTTTGAAACTTCATGTTACGTCTTTCAAAAAATTAGTTTTCTGAGGTTGGTTAAACCTGGGATTGTGTTTTTCAAATCCTGAAATCTCGTGATTGCCGAAGCCAATCGTGATTGCCGAAATTGGAAGCCCTAACTCTGACGTACTCGTATAGGTTTCGAAACGGATCCGCATCCGTTTTTGTGCACATTGGAATAGATTAGACAAAGAGTGGGTATGAGTTTTATTTGTATGCATGTGTGAATTTGTTAAAGCGTTCTTTACAACTTCTTGTTGCTGCTGTTAAAAATAGCTTTCAATTATGTTGGTTAGGTGTGCCGCTGAGTGCTTTGTGTGGGTGTGTGTGTACTTCTGTTTGCATGCATGTGCTTTTGACCAAAATTAATCATTACTCCAGGATTTTTTCTGCAACATGGTAAATTATAGTATAATTTTTGTTCTTTGTTGTTGCTTTCTGATTTGATTAAAAATTAACAATAACTGAATGAAGTTAAATGCAAATTTGCTTTTTTAGCACTTACTTACATTAAATTATGAACTAAAACAATTCTACTCATTGTGATAAAATTAAGTAGTTTGATTTTTTTCAACAAGCTAAAAAGTAACTGTTGTAAATTCGTAGAAGTAAATTTTTAACATGCAAAATGTATTTTTCTCGTCACTAAAAATGATTTGACTTATAACTATACATTTTATCTTATTCTTGCACAAAGGAAAACAATAAAGAAACTTTAACAACAACATTGCCTACAATAGCAACGCTGCTTACATCAGCAGCCAACAAAAAGCATCTCTAACATCCGCATCTCTTAACAAATGAGCACTTTTACGTTGTTGTTTCCGGTTAGACAGCACTTCCGTTTACCTTTTGGCAACATGCTTGGAATTTGTATGTGCGCTTGTGTGTATCACTATGCCTGTTTGAGTATGTGTGTGTAAGTTTACGATACACTCACTCACTGGAGATGGCATTAAAAAAAAATATAAAAATCCTGATAACTAATTTCTAAAAAGTAGAATTAAAGTTTAAAAAAAAGTTTTAAAAAGTAAGTAGAAATTAAATTTACAGCCGATTGAATATCATTTGTTAGAACCGAGTTCGTCGAAAAGTTAAACATGTGACAAAAATATGTAATTTTTACGCAAAAAACCATTAACTGTTTTAAAGAAGTCAGTTTTACCACAAGTCCAAAATTTGCAAAAACTTAATTTGGTTCTATTTCGAGCAGAATATAAAAAAATTCCCAAAATACGTGTACCAAAATCATAGATTGAAACTTTTTTAGAAAAATCTTTAAATGAAATTTTCTAGCCTATTAAATTAAAAAAAAAATCATAAAAATTCGGAATTTTTATAATACATATTTGTATTTTTCACTCAGAAACAAAAATAAAGTAAAGTTTGAATATCTATGATTTTGATATCTGAATTTGGTTTCTTAAGGCAAGAAACAAAAATACAGTAAATTTTGAATATCTATAACTTTGATGTCTGAATTTCATTCTGTTTTTTTTTGTTACAAAAATGTTTAAAAATGCTCTCGATGACTTTTTAAAATTTCGTAAGAATACCTTAACCCAATGGCGCACAGTGGTTGATCTTAACACATTTAACAATAAATGCAAAATTCGTAAAAAATGGTATATGCCTTGGAATTAGCTCTATTAGATCAGATAAAAAATATTTTAAAATTCGCGCAACCACAACCATTAAACCAAAAATTCAAAATGCTTTATTTTTTGTGTTGAAACCTGTATCAAAATACTTTCGGGAAAAATCTTGATTACCTATATATTTTTAAAAACAATAAATGAATTATTTAAAATAAAGCTCAACTTATTTAAATAAAATAAAGCTTAAAAAAATATAGTTAATACATATAACACTCAAAATTGAAATAAATATATTTTATGCCACTTAACAAAAAAGTAAAATTTTAACTTTTATAAGTAACTTTAAATAAAGATCCAAGTTTAAATTTTACATGTTGACAATTTCATTATTTTAATGTCACTTTATTAAGGAAGGTGTTGTTTTCATCCAATTTGTTCAAATTATTGAAGTAGAATTCCTCTCAGCAAAGCTTATGTGTAAGTTATCAAGTGTATTTATTAATTTTTCTGGAAATAATAAAGGATTTGGTTTCTTGATGAAGTTATTTTGTATGGGAGAAAGGCAGAGTTTCGCCAAATTTTATATTCAGAAGTCGAATTGAAAACTTAATCTTATGTGCAAAATTACAATCATCAGACTAATTTTATTGGATTTTAAGTAGATTTTACAATTTTTGCTACGATACTTTCCAGGACTGGTTTCTTAGGGATTTAACAAAATTTTCAGGTCCGAGTACGTATTATGAAATAAAGCTGTTGTGCAAAATATGTACCAAGTGAATTATTAATTTTTGTGGAATTTATAAATTATTTGATATTTTGATAAAAATGAAAGTCACTTTATATGGGAGTGAGGCGTTTTCAATTTATCTAAATTTTATACCTAGAACTCAAATTAAAAATTTAATAAAATGTGCAAATTTAAAAGTTATGAGGCTAGTTTCAGTGAATTCGAATAGATTTTACCGTTTTTATAATGACACTTTCTATGGAAGGTTAACGATTTTCCACTAATTACGTTTGACACACACGCTGCGATGGTTGCAGCAATCCATTTTGCCATAGACGCTGCAACAACGCAGAAAAAAACAGTATCTGCGACCAAAGTATTAAACGATTTTAATTTTGCTGCAACCTGAGTTGCAACCGTCAATGAATTGCGTAACTTCGACACACACGCTGCAACTTCATCATGATAACTGTCAAAAACCTCCAAGTTACACTGTTGGTTGCAGCGTGTATGAGGCCTATTATATTATATTTATATTTGTGACTTTATTTTATAAATGAAAGCTTATTTGCCATATTTAAAGTCATTACACTAATTTTTGTGTAAATTTTTAAACGTCTTCAAGTTTTGAAGACATTAAGTTTGTATAGCGGTAGGCGTGGTTTTCATTCGTGACTTTTAAAATCCTCCTCATAAAAAATTATTGAAATCTATTGCCGTGTCTTTTGTTTTCTTGCCGAAGCTGACTTGAAGCTATAGCTTTCCATTTCCTTATAGCAGTAAACGATTATAGTAGTAAGCTATTTTTTTTAAACATATTAGAGCTAAGCGACAAAAAACTTGATAATTAAAATTTGTTTGAACTCTGAGTTTTCGTCGCAAGCTCTATAGAAGCCTAATGGAAGCTGTGGCTGTTATATCTTAAAATTACTAAACCTCATCGAAGTTCATGTGTCAGTGTGTCATAATTCTTTTACTTGAACCTTTATTTTGTCACACAAAAATGGTAATTATTCACTAAATTATAACTATCAGTACAATACGCCCCTCATTATATCTTATTGAGAGGGCCTTGGAGTAATAAAAGAGGAAAATTAAAAAAAAAACATTTATCTCTCATAATTGTTTGCTATTTGTTCTACTTGACGCTAAACAAGTCGATAAAAAGGCCGACGAACTAGTTAATAAACAGATAACCTAAAAACTAAAGCAGAGCAAAAATTTCAATAATATCGATAACGTAAGAGAGAGAGAAAGAGATAAAAAAAGAGAGTGGAAAGCAAATAAGTAAATGAGTGCAGTTATTGAGAGCGGCTTAATGGCTAAATCGATAAACAAGTTTATAGAAACGTGAAGTGACAAAAAATCCAACACTTAGCAACTAAGCAATACTTAACCAAAAAAATGAGTGAGCAAAGAAAGAAATTAGACCAATCCAATGGCTGAGTTAAAGATGGCAGCAAGTGGTGCCACCTATGCTTTAAGTTGCTACAGCTAGATCGTATTTGTTTCACGAAAACTTGAATAAATGCTTAATGACTTAGGGCCAACGTTTCAGTACGAGCTTAAACTCTAGTCAACTTAAATCTAGCTTAACTCACCAAATTTGCACGTTTAAACTGGGTTTAACTGGATATTTTGGCATTCGTTGAAGTTAAATTGACTTAAATTATCATATAATCTGTTTCTTTTTTGCCTAAGCCCAGTTTAAACGCCCATTTTTTGTGAGTTAAGCTCGGTTTAATTTGACTAGACTTTAAACTCGTACTGAAAAAGTGGCCCTAAGAGTTACAAACAGAACTGAGATGGTTGCATGCAAAATGTAATACTTAAAAAGCAAATTAAAACATATTTCATGAACTAAGGATAAAACTTGCAAATAACAAATTTATAAAATGAAGACTATTTAGATATTAAAAGAAAACTATACATCAGACACTATATATTAGAGTGTATTGCGACTCTGTCCC
Organism: Dichetophora obliterata; assembly: GCA_963920525.1. Taxonomy (NCBI): domain Eukaryota; kingdom Metazoa; phylum Arthropoda; class Insecta; order Diptera; family Sciomyzidae; genus Dichetophora; species Dichetophora obliterata. Next base: position 170,138,585 of record OY986439.1, read on the forward strand.
CTAATTCCGGTAACAAAATTAAATAGTTTATAAAAAATCTTTTCGATTGGTATACTTTTTTTGGTCTAAACCAATTTCGGTGTACCCCGAATCGCATTTTTATGGATTTTTGATAACTTTTTTGTACTAAAGACCCACTAATGGTTGACTTAAAAATAAAATCGAGCTCATCAATAAATTTCTTGAATATAAAATCATAGAACTACAAATTTTTATATCTGACGGCTTTTTCAAAAATAATCTACTTGTTATTAATTTAATTCGAATTAATTATGGTATTTATATGGAAGTATTTTAACACTTTTGGGTTTACTTTTGCATTGAAGATTAAGAAAGTACATTTTGAAGCTGTTAGTGTTAACAAAAAAGGACAATTTTTTTTAATTAATGACACTTAAAAATGTTTAAGAAATACAGTAACAAAATATTTACTAACATTAAAAAAAACAAAATTTAAAAATACTACAATTTATATAAAATTTTTGCAAAGCTACAAAAAAGGTAGCGAAGTTCAACTAAAATATTATTAAAAACCTCATATTTTTAATAAAAATTTTATTTTGTTATTTAATAAAATTTATATATACTTTTATTTAAATTTACAATTTAAAAATTGTATATTTTGAATGCCTATTTAAAATTCATAAATTCAATTTTCTATAGAATTTAAGTTGCATAAATATTATTAAAAAAAATTTATTTTCAAATGCATAATTTTAAAATATTTTTCATTTTCAACGTTTATTCTTATTTGGCTTTTAATTTTTTTCCTTGACAAAAGGAAATTTTATATATTTCTTTTTGCTTATAAAAAATAGTATTTTGTTATAAAATTTGATTTTATGTGTTTTTTGTAGTTCTGTTTAGCAAATATATCATAACTTTTTTTAAATTTAAAATAGAATTTTAAATTGTAGAATTAGAAAAAAACTCATTGTTTTAAAATTTCAATGTCTGTCTTAAACAAAAATAGTTTTTAATTACACACTTCATAAAAATAATTAAAGGTTGTATAATATCAGAAATTGTACAAATTCACTTAATAATGTTGATTTTATATGATTTAAATACAAATTCTAAATGTTTGATAGTTTAAGTCATACTTGCTTTTAATTACAAATTCTAGTTGTTTCATAGTTCAAACATTTAGAATTTGTATTTAAATCATATAAAGTCAACATAATAAAGACAAGGTCATTTAGAAAAAAATATAATTCTAGAGAACCAGAGAATCGGTATTAAAAAATTCACAACTTCGCAATGTGTATGTATGTATAATATTATGGGCCGGAAAATGTGTAGCCGGAGGAGTGACACCATGGACAGGGTAGTGACAAATCGAGACAGAGAAGTGACATGCTGCTGGTATTTTTATATGTTAAATAAAATATATCAGTGAAAGTTGTTACTTATTAATGTTTATTATTTTAATTACTGAAATTCTATCAGTTTGAAGTGTTAAGCACATGCTTTTTTTAATTATATTTTAACATGAGATCTGATTACAAACAAATTAATGAAAATAATGAATTAATATAAAATTAAACCAAAGTAAAATCACTTCCTACAAAACACAACTAAACTCGCGTGTGCTTCGATATTTCGTTGCAATAAGCTCCTCAAGCTCACAGTTATTATTATTTTTCACAAATGCAATTCTACGTAACAATAAAATGTAAAAATATACATTTACCAGGGTAAATACTGCAACGACTGGCACAAGCACACCCCAGTGGGGAATTTCAGGAGTCCGAAGGCCTTCTAGCAGACCTGCGTTAGGTTTTAAAAGGCCTTCCACACTCCTTGCAAACACCGTTGTACTGCTTGTATGAAATGGGAAAATTTGTCAGGCCTTCCGCTCTCCTTGTTCAAAAGAGACTTGACAGAAGCGCTCTTTCGAGAAGTCGAAAGGAAAATAAGGAAAAAGCAATATAAATATCAACTTGAAATAAAAAACGACTGACAATTTTAGATTTGAAGCATGGTCCTCTCAGGCGGTGGTTCGACAAATTACCCACTCCGTCTACCGTTTGTTAAGATTCAGTTGCTTATTTTGCATGAATACAAATGAAAGAAAGCTTTCGGGAGCCCGGGTTCGAGACCCAACTCTGACAAAAAAAATTTCTTGTTTTTTTTTAAAATCTACATTTCTTTACAAACTGTTATGTGTATTTAAAATTTTTTTTAATTTTTTTTGTAAATTTTTTCATATAAAATAATATGAAAAGACTCCAAACCTTTAAAATGTAGGCCTTACAGAAGCACTCATCAATACAGCGAGCATGGAAGGTGTATTGACGCCAATAATAGCAGTGCTAGCATGCCTTCTTTTGCGGAGCACTCGCTAAAATGCCCACTGGGACTATATAACACCGTAACGACTACTGACGCGAGGCAGATTTGTAAATCCTCGCTGCGATTAAAATATTGCTATTTTGCAACGCTTTTTGAAATCAAATGATTTGGTTTTATAAAAAAAAGATGAACCAACATGATAAAAATAAATTTAAAGATATATTTTACATTAAAGTCAGTTGGATTTTTAATTTTGTGCTGAAGAAAAGTAAAAACATTTTTTTTGCCTATTTTATAAGAAAAAATCAAACGGAGAAAAATCAAATTTGCTTTTTTATATTTTTATATCTTTAATGATAATAGTATTAAAACGGTTTAAAAAACAAAGATCTAAAGGGTTAAAAAATCTTCAAGGGATTTTAAAAATTTTTTTGTTCCAAACAGGAGCAAAACAATTTGTTCTTTGTACAAGCTTGCAAAACGTAAGTAACGCCTGCAGGTAAAAATCAAAGTTAAGTTTTTTTTTCATCTTTTTTAGACCTAAATGATAAGAATATTACTTAAAAAAATTATTTCGTTCTTAGTTTAGCCCAGCAATTGAAAGGGTTAACTAAAATTCGCCAGGTGAGGGAGACCTTACTTTAGAGGGACTCAGAACTTTGATATTATTGTTACGTTGATATTTTCTTCACCTTTATTTCATAAAATTATGTTTATCCTGTATTTAGTTACATACATTTTGAGGAAATATCATTATAGGAGTTAAATTAAAGAAATATATATGGTTATAAGCTTATTAGGCTACATTTTTTTACTTTACAATTGTTTAACAGTCTGAAGTAATATTATTAGCGTAATTTACATATATGGCTTAAATAACACACGAGATTAATAGATACTTGAAAGATAGAGGAAAGTAAATAAGTTAATTTTGTGAAAGATATCTGATAAGGCCGTTACAATTCCAATACTATATATTGTCCCATATTGTACATTAAAAGAAAAATTGAATCAAACTGAAAAGATTGTAAGTGAGGTTTTAGGCAAAAGCGGTTAAAATAAAGGCATATTTTGGAAGATGTTTTTTTAAAAATTTATTATGAATTCAAAAAATTTCATTTGCGTATGTGTCGCATATCGCAAGAATTTATTGTAAACAAAAATTTACATAAATTCTGTAAAAAATCACTTCATTATTTTGGCAAATTTGTATTTTGTAAAAATGTATTTTCAGTTTTTTTTATTGCTGATGTCAAAAATGTCATTTATCTGGAGCAAAGGCATAAAAAAGCCGTTTGAAAACTTCATTAAACCTTTAAACATTTATTTTATATAAAAAAGATTTTAACATAAAATTAAATAATTAGAAATTATCTATCTAACGAGTACAAAAAAAAATAAAACGGATTACCAAAACCTGAGATATTGCGATTAAACAGACATTAACAAAATTTTTTAGTTTTTCACAACTTTCACCTAACTGTTTTCCGTAAAAAACAATTTTCCGAGAGAGATTCCGCTACACGTGTAAGCTTATTTTACGTAAAGAAAATAAAAACAAAAAATTTTGAAATCTGAGATATCAAATTCTGGAAAGATTGCGATTTTTGAAAGAATAACCCATATTAATTTTACTTTTAATTTCCTTATAATAGTACTTATAAGTAGTTAGTATAGCACCTGCAAGTTAAATAAAATATATTTTTTTCATTTTGATTTTTTATTTGTAAAGGTTGCACTGAAGTTGGTGTGCTTAAAAAAAGATGAAAATTGAGCCACATTATAACTCGGCTCCAGATTGTCTGAAAAAAAAAAAATAAAAAATTCATTCTAAAAAGATCTTTTGGAACCAAAATGGAATGAACATTATGAAGCGTGAAAAAATAGTCGACAAATTTACGTTATTTTTGACCGTAGTGCTGAGTGTAAAAAGTAGACAAATATTCCTAAGTTGCTCATTTTGGTAAAAGATGTGTAGAATTACATTACAATCAGATTTAAAAAATTTAAATTGGTTGATTAGTTGGTTTGCGTGGCCCATTTAAAAAAGTATCTTTCGTAAAACTCGATTTTCAAAAAATTGTTTGTCTAAAACCACCTTTAAATTGTTGTGTCACTTTAGAAATATGTTTTAATTTATATTTGAAATTTCAAGTTGTCAAGCTTTGAAAGTGTTTTTGCAAAAAAAAAAGATTTGGTATTTTATTAACTTTAAAACCTTAACAAACTTTCAACAAAGCTAAAAGTTCTTAACTGCAAATTTAAATAAGAAAAAAACAAACTCAAAACTTTATTCGCTTGAAAAAACGTACTATAATTTAGAATGGTTAGGCTAGGTTAAAGCCCACATAGACCAGATATTAAGTCCGTCGTGATACCACAGAGGATCTACGCCTTCCCTCCTGCTCTCCTAAGCACTGTCGTAGAACCAATCTGTACTATTGTTCAGAATAAAACTGCATGAAATATCTGTTCAATACTTTTCAACAATTTTCAAAACTTAATATATAAGTAACAATTTTGATATAATAGTTAATAATAAGTAATTGCAAAAAAAAAAAAACACTTTTCCTTACTCTTATGAGTATGTAAACGAATGCAGTTTAAAATGTTTATGAGTATACAATTTTTCTAAAAATCTATGCAACTGTGAATTTAAGAGTTATCACTTCGAAAAATATTTTTAAAGTTTTTATCACCATGCAAACCTTATGCAGCCTGAGCCACAAATATTTACTTTAGAATCTTTAAAATAAATAAATCCACTACGAAGTGGATTTCCAAGTGGAAAAGGGCGAAAAGCGAAAATTTTCAAAATCAACTTAATGATTCTCTTGTCTTGTTGTAAGCGATCATTAGGAGGCCACTAAAAGTAATGCCAGGTGGCAGCACTCCAAAAGCCAACAACTAAACACAAGCTCCAACAAAGCAACAAATGGAGGCTATAAAAGAGTGAGCGTAATAATGACAACAACAACAGGAAGAATAGCCAAAGAATAACGTCAAAAAGGAAATTTATAACAAAAATGTTTACACATTTGTACAGATTTATATATAAATAAACTTATAATAATAGTAAAAAACAAAAACATTAACGAGCAAAAGCACAAAACACAGCTAATGAGAAAAACACTAGTGATAAAAAAACTTAAAGAAAAAAAAACTAAAAATCAGAGAGTTAGCGAGAGCAAGCAAGTCAAAAAGAGCAGCAAAAGATAAAAACGACGATAAAATGCGTTGATTAAATGAATTCGTTGGGTTGGAATTTCAAGTCTAAACAAAACCTGAAACAGTCCGATTTTTAAGCTCAAAACTAGATGACGCTAGTACGACGGTGTACGAGTATGAAGCGAAGCTTTAAAGAAGACTAACGGAGCGCGTGTTCGGGTTGTGTAGAGAGCGAAACGTTAAACGCGACTTAAACGAGTTTCTGACAAACGCAAATAAAGCAATACTTAAAAAAAATAACTGATTGAAAAATATTTAAGCTAGGTTTTAGACCGCATATAAGCAAGGTGTAGTTGTAAAGATACAAAAATATTAGATTGATTAAATAAATATTATAAATATATGTTTTAAAACCAATCAAACAAAACGAAAATAAAAATTAAAACAGCTTGATAAGCTGTTAAGAAAAGAATCTTGACAAAAGCAAAGATGAGAAAAAATTGAACCACATAAAAAATTTAAAAAAATCTGAAAATTTAACTCTTAACGAATAAAAAATAGAGAAAAAGTTCAAGTCCATAGCTATAAAAATAAACGATTGCTGCGATAAGAAAAAAAAAAGTTACATCTGTGAATTTTTTAAGATTAAAAAGAATGTATTTTACATAGAAAAAGATAAAATATCTTCCGGAAAAGATGAAAGAGCTTGTGGTAATGAAAGAAAGAAAAAAGCTATTAAAAATGTAAAGATTAAATAACTTCTGTGTAAAAATATAACCAGGAATAAGATAATAAATCTATAGAAAACAAGATTTGGTGTGAAAGAATCAAAAAGCAATAGCTCGGTTGAAAAATGTAAAAGTATCACACAGATACATACAAGTGCAATAGTGTAAAAAAGTATCTCATGCCAAGTGTGTAAGCGTTCAAGCGTTGCAAGCGAATGTAGCTCAAAGTCAAAAGTGCAGCTTAAAGTAAAAAAATAAAAAATAAAACAAAATTCTGCAGAGCCTAAAGCTTAAACTTAAGAAATTGAGCAACAAAAACTTCAATCCACAACAAGCTGTCTTAAGTTGAAAAATTTCATTCGAGGTAATTTTTGTTAAATTTTGCAATCTTTTTACAACATACAAAACACTTGTGCTTCAATGCATCACTCCAGAACTGGCTCAAACCTCAACTCAAACTCACTCAAGTAAGCTATTAGAAAAAAAATTAAACAACCACCTTGCTCTCATCAGCACAAAGCTTAAGCTAAAGCAAAATGTCAAAACTGCTGCCGACTTTTTACCTGTCGTTCTTTATTGTTTTGAGCTGCTCACAGCCACTCTGGCAAAAAGTTCTATAAATCGCAATTTTTAATTGGATTTAAAGTTATGATTTGCTTTGTTACACTAGTTGCTGGTGGCACAACCCACACTTTGGCACATATTCAGCATTAACCCACACCAAAAGTCAGCCAACAACATTCTTAGCTTGTTGCGTTTCTATGCAAAGCAGGTCGTGCACTGGAAGTTGTACAGAAAATGTAAAATGTTAAAAAAAAAATGTAAAGAACAAACAAAATAAACAACTGTTTTCTACGTTTGTTATAACGGAAAATACTGTTAACACAAAGTTTAGTTAAGATATTAGCAGATGTTGTTGTTTTTTTGCTCTTCACTGTAGTTAATTTTTTTGTTTTATAACTTTTTTTGCTTGCTCAAACTCTTAACCAGTTAAGATATTGGCCAAGAAATCAAGTTTGCACATTTTTTTGCATGCTATCTGGATTTTACTCAAATAACACTGTTTAACAGAAATTTTTACTCAAGTTGTTTTAGAATTTTTTTATTGCTTTAAATTGGCATCAAAAACTCAAGACTGCATTAACCATTTGTTTGAGTTTTTTATGTTAATATGGCTATGGAAAAATTAAAAAACTTACAGCAAACTATTTGCATTATTTTTGGAAGCCATTTCTACTTCATTAGAAATTTGTAATTGTAGGGAAATTATATTTAAGTTAATTCAATTTTAATATGCAAAGTACCTTTTTATTTATTTAAATTTTTATTTAAAGTAATGTTTACATGTCTTTTAAATGCAATAAGCAAAGAAGATTACAAAATGCAAATGCATATTGCATATGCTTTTGCATTTTTTGACACTATTTAGCCATTTTTGAATTTTTACTACGTTCGTGGTTATAAAAGCATATTTGACACGTAATAAAAATTAAAATATATATTTAATTATTCTTTAAACTAAACTAGGACACTAAACACTAGCATTTAAAAAAAAATTATACAAAGTAAAAGTGACCTCGAAAAAATCCCCTTTAATAATCGTAAATTGTTACATTCCACTACATCTGCTAAACTTTTTTCCAATCTGCAACTCAAGCACAGAGTCAAAGAAGGACCTCAATAGAAATTGAAGAACTTTTTAGAGAAAACCAAACTCTAAGTAGAGAATGGCAGCAAAAAAGATCGCTTTAAGCTAAGCAAAAACTCCTTTCAGCTACCAGGCGGCTAAAAGAATTACTTTAATACTGATTTAGAACAAAATTTAAAGCTACATACACAAAATTTAACTCCAACAGCAGCAACCAATTATTCCTTATGGAAGGCAAATAAAAACATAAAAATTCCAAAAGAATGTGAAGCGCCCTTACGAGCAAAAAAAGGGAGATGGGCGAGGAGTGATGAAGAAAAAGCATTTGCCTTTGCTGAGCACTTAAAGTCCGTATTTCAGCCGAATCCAACCAGTAACAATTTTGAGATTCCTAAATTGCCTACTCAAGCGAGGGAAAGCCCACTAAAAGTGAAAGTCAAAGATATTGACGGAATTATTAAAACACAATTTAATACTGAGAAAGCACCAGCGTATGATCTTCTTACTCGAAAAATTATGAAAGAGTCTCAAAGTATTGCTATCAAAATATTATCACATATATTCAATGCAATATTGAGGATTGGTTATTTCCCAATGTTTTGGAAAGTTTCACAAATAACTATGATTCCCAAACCTGGAAAAGAGCCAAGCATTGTCTTACAGACCAAAAATTTTGCTTCCTATACTTTCAAAACTATTTGAAAAGTTACGCAATCATATCAATAAGATGCCCAATCACCAACAGCGTGAGTAATTGCTTGACATCTTCGCAACATACTTTCCACTATATTTTTGGCATATTCGACGGGATCCAATACTTCGAATTTCTAAATGTGTGAAGATAAATTCGTCAATCCGACGCTAATATAGCGAAGACTCAAACCAATACTTTTGATCCGCAAAAAGTTAAAATCGTAATTTTTGCAAAGGAAATTTTTGGAAATAAATTAAATTCGTTCTTTTTACAAAGTACGCATTTAATTTTTGGGAGATTAGCTTTTGGCACAATTATGAGTGCATAATTAAGACTTTTGCCATAAATATTTTTTAAAAAGTAGTGAAACTGGCGTTCATGGTACTAAGTTTCAATGCAAAAATTCTCATAATCTGAGCGAAGAATGTTTTTGAAATTTATACCAATTGACAGGTGGTTAAACCACCTTTATACCGATATATAGTTTATAAGTGCACAATTAAGACTTTTGCCGTATGTATCATGAACGCCAGCAAAAAGTGCGAATTTAACTTTTTGCGGATCAAAAGTATTGGTTTGAGTCTTCGCTAAGTTAGCGTTGGATTGACGAATTAATCTTCACGCACTTCGAATTTCTCGGGAAAGCTGTTTTAAAGTATAAGTGGGTCTTCCTCGAAACTTCTGCTTGATGAAGGCCCAGACGTTTTCAATAGGCTTAGAATCAGGCGATTGTGCTGGCCAATCTAATGTTACGATGCCTTTTTCACGTTTCCATCCGGTGCAGTGGCAGCTGTTGTGTTTGGAGTCATTGCCCTCCTGCAGAATCAAGTCCTCGTTTTTGGTGATAAATTGACATTTGGCAGTTGATAATAAAGTTTTTCATAAATTTGGACCATTCTGGTAGCATTTATGTTCTCGGTAAAGAGGTGCAAAGTGCCAAAACACTTTTGTGGGAAGCATCCCCAAAGACGGATTTTTATTGGGTTTTTAAAAATTCGTTACTCCAATCGCGACCAATGTTTTCTGTTGCCCAAGCCAGTCGTTTAGTAACGTGCTTTTCAGACAACAGTGGTTTCTCCATTATGATTCGCCATTTCAAATTATTTGCACGTAAATAGTTACGAAATGGATGTACGCACGATCCGTGGTGCAAATATTGACTCGGATCACTATCTTGTTGCAGCCAAGATCCATACACGCCTGTGCGCAGCTAAGAATACACGCAACCCTACACAGAGAAAGCTAGACGTCGACAAGCTGCAATCGAAACAGACAGCCGATGCTTTCGCCACACGACTCTCACTCCTGCTTCAAAGCACTCCTCCAATCGATGATATATGCACGCAGTAGACACACATTTCCAACTCCATGCGTGCGGCTGCTGAAGAGGTGATTGGCTACCAACGCCCTCGCCGAAACCAGTGGTACGACCAGGAGTGTCGCGACGCCTATGCAGAGAAAGACGCCGCCTACAAAGCCACCCTGCAGTCGGTTGTAACGCGCGTTGCTAAGGAGCGATACAAAGAAAAGAGGAGGGAAGAGAGACATATTTTCAGGCGAAAATTTTTCAAAAAAATAAGACGCCTTGCCGATGGTTTTAAAACCGGGGCCTCTTCCTGCAAGGATGAAAACGGGAATCTAGTGACAGATGTCCCTAGAGTACACTGACGTTATGGAGGGAACACTTCTCTAAGCTTCTAAATGGCGACGCTGACAACAATCTTGCCAATAGAGATGATATTCCGGAAACCCCAATTTCGGATGACAGCGTCGAGGTTCCGCTGCCCGACTATGATGCAGTTCTGACAGCTATAGCTCAGCTTAAAAATAACAAAGCCGCGGGAGCTGATGGCTTACCTGCTGAGCTGTTTAAGAACGGAGGCGAAGCTCATCTTAAATGCATTCACGAGCTTCTATGCAGAATATGGTCGGAAGAATGCATTCCGAACGATTGGAATCTCAGTGTGCTCTGCCCAATCCACAAGAAAGGCGATCCCACTATCTGTGCCAATTACCGTGGTATAAGCCTTCTTAATATCGCATATAAGGTCCTGTCGAGCGTTTTATGTGAAAGATTGAAGCCCATTGCAAACAAACTGATCGGACCTTATCAGTGTGGCTTCAGATCTGGAAAGTCCACCATCGACCAGATTTTCACGCTACGACAAATCTTGGAGAAGACTCAAGAAAAACAAGTCGACACCCACCATCTTTTTGTCGACTACAAAGCCGCCTTCGACAGCCCAATAAGGAAGCACCTGTACTCCACCATGTCTGAATTTTGTATTCCTGCAAAACTAATACGACTTTGCAGGACACTGAGCAACACCAGCAGCGCAGTTAAAATCGGGAAGGACCTCTCCCCACCATTTATTAACAAACGAGGTTTCAGACAAGGTGATTCCTTATCGTACGACTTTTTCAACCTAATGATGGAAAAGATCATCCTGCTGATCAGCTGCTGATCTGAGACGTAGTGGCACAATATTCTACAAGAGTGTTATGCTGCTTGCGTATGCTGATGACATCGATATCATTGGCCATAATACGCGCGAAGTCAGTGCAACATTTTCCAGATTAGAAAGAGAGTCAAGTCGAATGGGTCTGCCAGTGAATGCAGATAAGACGAAATACTTGGTGTCAACAAACAAACAGTCCCAGCGTCTTGGAACCCACGTTACAGTTAACAATACCTCCTTCGAGGTTGTGAAGGACTTTGTTTATCTGGGATCCAGCATTAATTCAACCAACGACATCAGCATTGAGATCAAACGAAGAATAACTCTTGCCAACAGGTGTTACTTTGGGCTCAGTAGGCAATTGAGAAGCAGAGCCCGTCTTACTTTACGCATCACAAACCTGGACGCTGAGCAGTTTAGATGAAAAGACTTAAGGAGCATTCGAGAGAAAGATTCTTTGTAAGATCTACGGACCAATCTGCGTCAATGGCGAGTACCGAATACGGTGGAATGATGAACTGTATGAGCTGTACGCTGACATCGACATAGTCAAGCGCATTAAAATCGAGCAGCTTCGCTGGCTTGGTCATGTTCAGCGCATGAAAGACGATGCTCCAGTGAAGAAAACATTCGATTCGGTACCCAGCGGCGGTCAACGCAGAAGAGGACGACCGCATCTTCGTTGGAAAGACCAAGTAGAGGACAACCTGACGAAGCTTGGAATTTCCAACTGGCGCCAGCAAGCGAAAGACAGAAATGGCTGGCGCAAAATTCTTAGATGAGGCCAAGACCGACATACGGTTGTAGCGCCAACTAAGTAAGTAAGTAAGTAAGTAAATAGTTACGAATACTTACGTGCGAAATATGTAAACCTTTTTGCCTCAATTTTTCTTGCCCTCGACGCAAGCTTACGCCAGGATTCCGCGAAACAATTTCACGATCATTTTTTCATCCTTCTTTTTCACGTTCCCTGTTACTGCACCCACTTCTGGACAAAAGTCTTTGACTTTTTCAAATACTTTGCCGCCGCTGCAAGGGACATTTTTGGTCCTTTTGGATGGGTGCAGAGGAAAACTGCATCGAAGCGTTCGGCGTATGCAGCACTCATTATGCCTTACGTACATTTCTGAGAAAGTTTTGACTTCCAATGTAACTTTTTTACAAGTGCGGCAAGGGGTGAGGTTATGTATATTTGTTGAAAAAATTTCAGGGTTGCATTATTTACCTACTGCGGTTAATACCGTACACGCTCTTACTTAACAGACTGTTGTTGCATCCAAGGACCTAAATGAACATCTAGAAACGCTGGAAACATGGTTGAGAAACTAGAGAATTAGAATCAATGAACTGAAAAGTACGCACGTTACATTTACTTTGCGGACTAAAATATGTCCTACAGTTATGCTCAATCAAATATCTGTTCCTCAAGCGAATGCCGTGACCTATCTGGGTGTTCATCTTGACAGACGGTTAATTAGACGACGGAGATGACGTGAACTGCCCTTTCTATTATAATGACAACCCTATTATTGATATGGGTTCATTAGTTCTTTCTGATGATGATGTCTTACAAAATTTGCTCACTCTAGACATTAATAAAGGAACTGGTCCTGATAATATTCCCCCAATATTTCTAAAAAACTGCGCAGCTGTGCTAGCCCAGCCATTAGCGCTTTTATTTAATTTATCTTTAAAGACAGGGCAGCTTTTGAATATTTGGAAAGAATCCATTATAGTCCCTATCCATAAGTCTGGCACTAGGCAAAATATAGCGAACTATCGACCGATATCAAAATTGCCCTTGATCCCTAAATTATTTGAGTCAATTGTCACAAAAAACATTTATGCTAGAATTAAAAACTCTATCTCTGAATTCCAAAACGGTTTTGTTAGTGGTAAATCTACTTCTAAAAACCTAACACTGTTCTCTCACTTCATTAAAACTGAAATGGAAAAAGGCAATCAAATTGACGTCATTTTTACTGATTTCGCCAAAGCCTTTGATAGAGTTCAGCACTCCATAATGGTTAAAAAACTTTCCCTAATGGGGTTTCATTCCTCTTTGTTATCCTGGCTGAGGAATTACCTTTCTGATAAATATCAAGTTGTCCGTATTGGTAACTGCTACTCAAAATCTATTACCAACCATTCTGGTGTGCCCCAAGGAAGCCACCTTGGACCTCTATTGTTTGTCTTGTTCATCAACGATCTCCCAAACTTTTTACAGCATACTAACTGTTTGATGTATGTTGATGATGTTAAACTGTTTAATTCGGTTTCTTCACCTTCCGACCATCGACTTCTTCAAATTGATTTAAACAATATGATTAAATGGTGTTCAGTTAATAGACTTTATTTAAATGTTGCCAAATGCAACATTATGTCTTTTTATATGAAAAAAGAACCAAATTTTTTTAATTACTCAATCGCAAATAGTGGTCTTTCACGTGTCGAGTCTACATCTGATCTGGGAATTCTATTTGATAGAAAAATTTCATAATTGCATAATTATTAAGGCTAATGCAATGATGGGTTTGTTGAGGCGTAATTCGAAGGAATTTAAGGATCCATATACCCTTAGAACGTTATTTTTATCTTTAGTAAGGTCTATCTTGGAATATAGATGTGTGATCTGGGATCCATATTACGAGGTAGATTCTTTGCGATTGGAAAGAATACAAAAACGTTTCACTCGTTACATAATGTTTAAATAAAATTGGAATTTTATGCCAACGTACGTATCCAGGTGTGCTCTTCTGGGTCTTAATACCTTAGCCTCCAGACGTAAATTTTTTCTTGTTATTTTTGTTCGCGATATAATTATGTCACATATAGACTGCGCGCCACTCCTCGCTCTTTTAAGAATATATGCGCCTGAGAGATATTTTAGGCAAAGAGATTTCTTTTACATTCCGTATCATATGACAAACTTTGGCCGTAATGATCCAATTAATAATATGTGCTTAGCGTTCAATACCATAAGTGCTCAAATAGATTTCACTTTAAACAGACAAACTTTTAATCAAAATTTATTAAGAATTGTTTAAAATGAATTTATAAAAGTGTAATATTCTTTAATATAATTATGTTTACATTTTATTAGTTTTATATCATATTGTTTTTATAATTTATATATTGTTACTCAAACTGTTAAACGATTGTTGATAGTTAAAATAGAAATAAATAAATAAACCTGGCGACAGCATATTGAGTCCAAGAAAACTCAAATTAAGCTAAAGGTTCTTAGGTTAAACTGGCTACTTAATAGGAGTTCAAGGCTCCAATTGGAACATAAGGTGTTGCTATACAATACTGTAACTAAACCAATTTGGACGTACGGAGTACAGCTTTGGGGAAAAGCCATTTCTTCTAATGTTGAGCTAATACAGCGTTCACAATCGAAAATGCTACGAATAATTACGAATGTACCATGGTTTGTAAAGAATAAAAATATCCTTTAGTTCCTTTAGTTAAAAGCAGTCTTAGTGCGCTTAATCAAGAATACAAAGAGCGACTTCAACGCTATCTGAATTTTTTGGCAAAAAAGCTTGTTCAAGAATTATTGTAAGTTTCTTAGAAAAATATTAAATAAATAATAATAAGAAACGTTAAAAAAAATCTGCGAACTATGACATGAACGAAATATTGTTGATTTTATATGATTTAAATACAAATTCTAAATGTTTGATAGTTTGATTCATACTTGATTTTAAATACAAATTCTAGTAGTTTGATAGTTTAAAATCGTTTATTGAGCTTTAGGTCAAAGTTAGAACAATTAATTGTTCTAACGAATTTTTCCAAAGCAACAACAACAACGTTTTTTCAATATGAAAATGAAAATATGAAGCCTTTAGCAGGGCCGAAATTGCAATAAAATCAGCTAGTGATTTTTTCCTTTTCATATTGAAAAAACGTTGTTGTTGTTGTTTCTTTGGAAAGATTCGTTAGAACAATTAAATGTTCTAACTTTGACCTAAAGCTCAATAAACGATTTTTAACTATCAAACATTTAGAATTTGTATTTAAATCATATAAAATCAACGTAATAAATAACAAGGTCATTTAGAAAAAACTTTAAATTTTTGTTTTGTTTTTGTTTTAACAGCGAGTAACGCATGTTACCGATGTTGTTGCGATTCCATTCTCATTAAGGCCCCTATTATGTAAAATAACTCAACTTAAGTTGACTAGATTCAACTAAATTTTTTTCATATAACGTATTACATTTATTTTAGTTGAACCATGTAGTTTGCCTTAATCTTTTAAGAATTTTCAAACAACATAGTTCAACTGGAATGTATGTAATAAATTATGAGAAAAAAAATTAGTTGAATCTAGTCAACTTAAGTTGAGTTGTAATACATAATAGGGGCCTAAAATAATAGCGAAATGAAAGATGGAACAACCAAAACTGTAAAAAACATGACACGAAGGAAATGTTAAAAGAATAACCCATCCTAGATTAAACAATATATTTGTGTCGATAAGCAATAGAGTAACTTCGGGTATTGTGATATGGTCGGGTAATTTCATATACCTGCATATTTTGTTAAATACACAAATTTTGACTAGAATATACATGTAAACGTAACGGTAACGGAAAAAGACACATGCTGCAGTCTTATGCGCGCTCTCATTCGTTGTGTTTGTTCTTGTTGTTAAGAAACTGTTTTCTTGGTGTAGTCGATATTTTCTTTGAGTGCGCTTTGAGAGTGAGATACGAGAAAACTGAAGCAGAGCTGAAACTTGAATATGTAAATTTGTTAGTGTTTGAATACAGTTATCGATAATGAGTTGAGTTCTTTATTTTCTGAAGTGTATTTTTATAAAAATAGCCTGATTGTTTTAAAAACCGAATTCGGCTATTGTGATATATTCAAATTGAATTGGGTAATGTGATACACCCCTCTGAGTAATCAATTATAAATTATTATTATAATAAATTGCACATATTGCCAAACAAAGGACAGATACGTAAGAAGGATCTAGAAGGAAAGAGAAAGACTGTGTTGGCAGTCAGAAAAGGAGCAATTGTCTTACTGTTGGCGTCAAAGACATTCGGAGATTCTTTGCAACGCTATAAAGAGCAGCTAGCAGTGATGAACCTATCAGCTATTTAAGCAATTTTTTTGTTAAGTTCTTACTTGCGTATTCGTATTCAGTTGCTTTTGTTTATATTTTTTTTTCACTGTGTGATATGGTATATCACATTATCCGAACGTGGTGTATCACTTTACACGCCAAATTCATTGAAGGGGGTTAAATGGATTTTTTCCATTGTGTTGAAAATCTCCAAATTGGGTAACGCTATAGAGCTCCAAAGTGGTAATACACTTCACAATGCATCAATTTGTATTTGCTAAACAAAATATTACTTAATAATTTTTTATTAAAATGTCAATTTTAAGACAAAACCATTGATCGTAGATGCATGTCACGGTTAACTATTTTGTTGGATTAGAAAGATCTTTCACTTATTCATACAATATTTTCAGATATATTTTACTGTTTAGGCAGGATATAGGAAAATGTGCCGAATTTAAAAAAAATTGAGATTAAACTCAGTTTTTCAGTCAAAAACTTGTTCGCTTTTATATATATCAAAATTTTGAGCACACATCTTTGTGAAAAGGAATACTTCTCTTGCTGATTTTATTGCAATTTCGGCCCTGCTAAAGGCTCGATCAACAAGGTCATTTAGAAATGCTTTAATTTAAAAATTTTTAAAAAGTTATCAGATGCCTAGCATAACAAAACTACGGGCAGTTTTTGCAAAAGAAAGAGTTTTGTACAATAAAGAAAAAGATGTTAAAATCTGATAATTTGTCAGTTACTTTGTACTTTCCCTCCAAAAAATGCGACTCGTGCAAGATTTACTCTTTCACTGGTTCCTCTGTCACCAGTAGTAGTGACACATTATACCCCTCACAGTGCATTCTTCCATTGACATTTTGTATCAATGAGTGGTATCATGACTGGAATGTTCAAGAAAGTACCAATCGCCGTTTGAACTAGTGAATAAATATAACCAACGGGACCAATTGGGTACATTTGCTATAGTTATTCGTTAGTAATTATCTGCAAAAAAAGGTACAATATTTAGTGGTTTTTAGGCACTTCTATTAGTAAATCGTAGAAATAAAAGACTTGATGGTTTTTTTTCTTTTTAACGAAAGATTTTAAATGAAATCCACATTTACAGCCTTTTTTCTAGACATTCTTCTTCTTGCTGTTGTTCTCCTTCCTGTTCTGGAGTGACGCTGCAAATCAGTTCGCAGCTATCTTGCCATTTTTGCAGTCTTTACTATAATATCGTTAATATCGTTTACTCATTATAATTAAAGATAATAATTCACCTCTATAATTGCACCCGTAATCATCCGTCATGTCATGTGCTATGCCATGATATGACATGAAGTTTGATATTATATGACATCACTTATGACTTGACATTTGACATGACTTTTTTACTGAACCTGGGAACCTGGCGCCATTAATTTTGGCTTCTGAATTTTTGTACTTTGCAATTTTTTTATCTTGCAACTTTTGCACTTTGCGACTTTCGGTTCCTTGCAACTTATTATAGCCCGAAATTGTTGGAACTGTGTGACTTTGTTTTGTTTTTTAATTGTTTACCTTACACACAGAGAATTAAATCCACTATCGCAACTGAATTGGTGCCCTACCGACTTAGTCGATTGCTGATAACTTTTTGAAGAGTAATCACCACAGCTATTTGGTTTCCAATAGCCTTGACTGTAACATTCCGTTGTAAGTACTGCGTTCACGGTTTTGTGAACAAAACTTTTAATCCTTTCAATCTCCATTCAATTTAATGAACTAGCTTGTAAACCGTTTTGACCTAAACTCAGTTGCGTGAATGGAGAAGTTAGTAATATTAACCTACATTCGATTGAATGAATGGAACTGTTATCCGTTTTGACTTCAACTCGGTTGTACGAATGGGCTTGTCAATTATTTTAACTTTAATTCGGTTCAATGAACAGATCCATTGATCGTTTCTACCTACAAACTTTTTAGCACTTAAATGGATGCTTCTCTGCTGTATGATAAACGAAGCTATGGTTGATAGTATAAACACATTTTTGAGGTTTGCATGAAACTGCTGCAGATGGATGTCATGTATGTTACAATTTTATCATAATCTTATGATCCAGAAAATTGCCCTTGTCTTCACTCACTGAAAAACGCATTGATGATATATAAGGAACACCTGAGATAGATGCCCAGCTGTTGCTTTCGATGGTCTAGTGGAAAACTTACCTGATTATTCCAGAATTCTTTCCTCTGTGAAGATTAAGATTCATTTTAGATTATTTTTTTGCGCAACGAGAAATAATTTTTATTTAACACCTCTTTTTAACTAGAAAGCTTTCAAAAAATATTTCAGTCAAACACGTTGAATAACTGTGAGAAAACAAAAATACAAGCGTCTTGCAATAAAGATCGGTTTACTTTACTTCGTGTTCGTGAACGCATGTTTGTTTTACACGACAAGTCGGATGGTTTGACAAACTTCCAGTTCCAATATTGACTGTTGAGATTGACGCAACTTAAAGGTTCCGATTTATTTATTAAACTCTGAATTTCGATTGCTACATAAAAAAATGCTATTGACATAACTTACAATGTAGTTAATACAAGCACTTATTTTGTTCTATTGTCTGCAATGGTTTCAGTTAGTTAGTTCAGACAAACTATGTTTCTTATAGCGGCAAAAGGAGTTGAAATAATTAAAATTGCGTGGTTCAAGGAACTAACATGCCATATTTTCATTTCAACTGAACAAAAATTTGGAAATGAGGGGACTGGAAAGCAACGATCCTTTGTGTTAACTAAAAACCAATTGTGCTTATATCATTTCAGTTACATTGACCAGATTTCACTAGTGACAATTTTCTCCCAATTACCGCAAGATATATACATTTCACGCAACCTTACGCCTATAAATTAATTTTCTGAGTGTAAGACTTTTTGTACTGTATCTGGTTTGTGACTTGCGATTTCTTACCTTCGACTTTTGACTATTTTATATTTTACGACTTTTTGCGACTTCTGAATTTCTGTGCCTTGCGTCTTTTTTTACCCAGAGAATTTTTGTAATTTGCGGTTTTTAGAATTCTATGACTATGACTCTTTACTCAGGCCTTTTCACCTCAAAAAAAAAAGTATGCTTCTTTTATCAGAAATTCATGAATTTTTTTTAATTTTCACTTACAATATTAACAATTTTTTCTATTAAATTACCTAATTCATTATATATATATATATATATATTAACATTAAAACGATTATGTTATTGTTTTAATAGCGATAATTTTTTTTCTTGTTTGAACATATTGCGATAGTGTGACTTAAGTCTGACACTCTCCGTAGCACGTCAATTGATCGATACGTCATGTTAAAATAAACTTCAAACGATAGATCACGTTGACTGCAACGAATAAGCGAGAGCGAGTGTGTGTTTTAAAGATTGTAAATAAAACTACAATATGTTATTTTTATCAACTTCATTGAAAAATTAAACAATAAATGTTATGAAACCTGAATACGTGGTTGAAGAATATCGTGACGATCGATTGTTGCTGATCGCTTATTTAATTGCTTTAGCTTTAATAAAACATGAAATACTAATACTCCGACAATATTTGTCTAAAATATGTTGCTTATCGCGTAAAAAACTTGTGAAGTTTTTAGAAAACCTTGCATGCGATATTTGGCAAATTGATGTTAATTTTTTTAATTTATGGCAAAAGTAGATTTTATTGCTACCTATTATCTAAAACTTACTTGAGCTTTATGAAGTTTTCATTCGGCTGCTGGTTTTTCTCATGCAATTAAGCTGGGATTCAGCTATAAAATTTTATAGCTATGGTCTTTTCTTTCACTATTTGTGTGTTTATTTATAAATAATTGTTTATTTTTAAATTGTAAAAATTCTTTCCTTGTCATAGTTGTAAGTTTTGCTAACAAAAATAATGTATTTAAAATTCAGGTTTAAAACACATTGTCAAATTTATTTTTACCAAAGGGTTTCAACTTAGGAAAAAAACACAATTTAAAGTTTGCCAAAATAAGTTAATTTTTCATTCAATGAAGACTGTTTGTCTATGTTATATATATTAAAAATTTGTTGTTGTTAGTTTTATTAAATATGGTGATAGTTTTCTTAACACAAAATTCGTCAATATAATGACACATATTGTAAATTTTATAACATTTTTTTTACAGTGTACAAATCAAGATTTAGCTATTGTTGTTACGGATTCAATTTAAAGGCATTGATTGGTGGTGGCTTCGGTAGTGCAAGAAGCAGCGCTTTTCTTTTCCAATCAGGTGTTCCTGATTTGAATCACTGCCAAGTCATGTTCCTAATCCTTTACTTTGTATCATTTCTATACTTAATTCTAATAAATTGAAATACAAAATGAAGCAACATTTGATACCCAATAATTGTAGATGGTGATTGAGCTAAGAACTTGAATTGACTGTTGTAGGTACAAAACATTTGCCTCCCCAAGTACAAATAAAATCACGTGAACAGCGGCCGGACAGCAGTTGCAGTGCTGGTTTACACTAGCTTCACTCAACCGATTCACCGAATGTCAAATCAAAGTGAGTCGCAAAATTTTTAAAGTTTTTAATGCTCTTGCTTCACTTTATTCACCTTCCCACTTCCTCATCTCTTCTATATTACTGGTGTATACTAGTAATATTGGCATGTATATATGTATTAGGGAAGTTGATCCCTGGATCCCGGACAATTTAAGCTCCTTTAAATCCCGGGATTTTTAAATAAAAAATTTATTTTACAAATATTCATGTAAATGCAACCATTTCAATTTAAGTTGATATGAATATAGAATTGGAAAACCTTTTATTTAGGCTGAAAAAGATCGTAACAACGATGAGTTTGAATCACTGGAGCAAAGATTTTGCAAAGTTTTAGAAGAATTTGCAACATCGGGAAGTCAGCTATATATTTCAAAATTGTCAGATATTCTGATTTAGGAAATAATTTTGTTTTGTGCTAAAGGCAATCGTGATCGAAACTTACAAATTACTTACGATTATCGTACAACTTTTCTCCAACTATCATAGAATCAGCACGGTGCTTCTGATCAGCGAACTCTATTTGTAATAATATCCGAATCGAATTCTAATGAAAAATAAGACACGTTGATCAGCTTAAAATGTATTACTTTGAAAATAATTAAAACAAAAAATTAAATTTTGAAAAGTCTTTTCCAACCTAAATTGCTTTAAACACAAAAAAACATGAAGACGGTGTCTTAAAAAAAAAGTTTAACACTTATATAATAATACCTTAAACTGTTATGTTTTTTATATATATTTTGTTCTTTAAATTAATACAATTTGCTAGTCATTAATATTATTTAAGTTTTTTGTGATTGTTAACAATAAGGGTATTCACAATTTTGTGGTATCGTGGTATTGCTTTTTTTTGCCATAGTTGAAAACCACAATTATGAGCACTTTCTAAAATAGAATTTGTGGTTGGAATCCTCCCACTATAGCTTTTTGTTACTATGCAAATTAATTATCCAACTTGATATATTTTATAAATATATGGCATAAAAAGTTTAACTTGCATATTGAGTTTCTTCCATTTTTGCAATTAGAAAGCAACTGGCAACCGATCAGTTGATTATGAAACTTTAAAACCACGTTCGCTTAACATATACTTGGGCTACTTAAAATTACCACACTTTTGGTTTTTAGAGATTTCATGTAAAACAACAGAAAATATAAAAACCACTCGGTAAAGTGTGATACAATACCACGGAGTTTTTTACTACACTTAAAACAATGCAATTGTGAATACCCTTAATGTTGTTTGTTTTGTTTTTTTATAAATAAATTAATTCACATTTTTAAGTTTGAAGTAATAAATAACAGAAAATTGTATTAAAAACGTTTTGAATTATTTACTTCTTTAAGTTTTCAATCCCTAACTAATCCTGGTATCTCGGGATTGAGGAAAGCTTCCGGGATTAGACTTCCTAGAATAGAATGAAACGAAATTAATGGAAGCAAAAATAAAAACCTTCCATATTTTTGAAAACTTCTCGTCGAAACAAATTTTTGTGTATCTTTAGTTATTTTCTGTGACGCAACTTGCAACTTTTTCTAATGGTTTTTGTATTTCAATGTCAGGGTGAAATCGAAAAATTTGCATTCCAATTTTTTTGATGCAAACATCTTAATTAAGGCAAGAGTTTCCTATGATACCATTTACGGGGTAGAAGATATTTGTTTTAAAAGTTCACCGAAAACGGTAATACACCAATATCTCCGTCTAGCCACAGGTTCGGTCGCTGTTCGACCGGAGTTTATCTGAGATTACATCAAAGTCTGAAATTACAAACAATTGCTGTTTTAATCATGTTTGGCTGCTATTTGAACCTTATTAAGACGCTGTTCGGCCTTATTTAAAAATTTTTTTTTACCCAAGTCAGATTCAGACGAATTATTGCGTCTTCACGATTCTCAATCGACTTTCGTTTTTTTCCCACTTATCTATTATCCCAATTCGAGTAAGAGCAGACTTGACTGAATAGTACCTTATAATAAGTAGCTAGTTCGGAGTAAAACATTGCCTTTTTAACAGATAAGCAAAAAATAAAAATACACTACACTGAGGGAAATATGTGTTAAAATTAAATGAAATTGTGTTCATATATGAAGAAATGAGTGAGGATTGGATGCCAGTGAAATGGTGAAATACGTGTGAGGTGAGTAAATCCTCCTTTGGATAATATGATCGATGTCTTTTTGGATGAAATGTTTCAGCTTAGATCCAGGTATAAATCTTTTGATTCCTAAAAATCCGGCTCGAAGGACCATGAAGAAATGAGTGAGGATTGGATGCCAGTGAAATGGTGAAGCAAGAGACTTATCTATAAATGAATTACTCAAATCAAGTTAATTTGAGTTTAACGAAATGAAAGAAGTGGGTATAAGTTTTAGTTTTCTGAAACAATGGATTTATTGACAAAGATTTGTGGAAGAACTTACTCAGGATGTGGTTGCTCGAAAAGTGAACGAGTATCAATCTTGATACAAGAAAGGAAGTTAACAATTATTAAATATAAGCAATTTTGACATATTAAAGCGACAGGAAATAGATAAATTTTGGTTTGTATAGATGAACGTGAAGCGCCATCTAGGTTTCAATATAACTTTATCGTAAGTATAAATTAAATGAAAGCTTAGCTTAAATATAAATATAATGTAAAATGTTCACCTAAACATTATCCGGCTCGAAGGACCATGAAGAAATGAGTGAGGATTGGATGCCAGTGAAATGGTGAAATACGTGTGAGGTGAGTAAATCCTCCTTTGGATAAGATGATCGATGTCTTTTTGGATGAAATGTTTCAGCTTAGACCCAGGTATAAATCTTTTGCTTCCTAAAAATCCGGCTCGAAGGACCATGAAGAAATGAGTGAGGATTGGATGCCAGTGAAATGGTGAAGCAAGAGATTTATCTATAAATGAATTACTCAAATCAAGTAAATTTGAGTTTAATGAAATGAAAGAAGTGGGTATAAGTTTTAGTTTTCTGAAACAATGGATTTATTGACAAAGATTTGTGGAAGAACTTACTCAGGATGTGGTTGCTCGAAAAGTGAACGAGTACCAATCTTGATACAAGAAAGGAAGTTAACAATTATTAAATATAAGCAATTTTGACATATTAAAGCGACAGGAAATAGATAAATTGTAGTTTGTGTAGATGAACGTGAAGCGCCATCTAGGTTTCAATATAACTTTATCGTAAGTATAAATTAAATGAAAGCTTAGCTAAATATAAATATAATGTAAAATGTTCACCTAAACAATATTAAATGAATCTGTTTTTGAAATAGAGCTTGAAACAATTTCATTTAAGTTAAACACAAATGTTTTTAAAGTTTAATTTAAAGCAAAAGTTTTTGTTTTCAAAACAATGTTTTTAAATATACTTTCATTGTAAAAGTTTTAGGCTTAAACACATTTATTTAAACGAAAAATTTAATGCAAAACATTAAATATTTAAAACAAATATTTTAAAACATAATTTAAAAATATTGTTATTAAATTAAAAACAACTAAATTAAACCGAAATGTTTTCGATGCCATTTTTTTAACTTGTTTGAGTTTTCGCAGTAAGATTCGTGATCAGCGACCCCTGGGGCCCCCCGAATAACAAATTTTTTGAATTCATTTGATGAGGTGATTATTTTTTATATCATCTAATGTTCAATATTTGTAAGACTAATTCGAAAATATTTTCAATCGATCAAATGTAAAATCGGGGTCTCAGTTGTCTGACAATAATTTTCAATGATTCTACCGCACATAATTGAAGTGAAAACTTTTTTAGGCAGGCGCGTTGAACGATTTCGGTAGAGGGTTAATCTTTGGTTTTAATCATAGTGATTTTCCGAGTAATTCTCGTCATCAACACAGACAGCGAGCATGGCAGAATAACCAGGTAGGGCCGACTCGGAGAGGAATGAAGTAGAAAGCAGAAAAAAGCGAGCTAGCTGTCAAAATCAGCTGTTCATCTCGCGTTTCTTTATGTTCTTGTTTTGCAGTTGATTTTTGGTTAAACTTGTTTTTTTGCTTTTTAGCAAATTGAACACTTCCTCGGCATTTTATAGTTTTATTTACACTGTTTTTATAATAATTTCTTTCAAATTAACACAAACTTAACCCACGTGACCGCACTATTTACAATTTGAAAACATAATATTCTTATTTCAACCTTTTCATTTTCCACTCTTCGTTAAAGGGCCAAACAGACCTCACAGACTGTTTGCGCAAACACGCAGACTGTTCGACAGTGTATTTGGCTGTTTTAGGTTTGTGCAGATGTCTGCTCAAAAATGAAAATATTCTGTATAGTGTGTTCTCTCTGTATAGTGTGTAGTGAAAATCACACCGACTTGCTATAATCCCGAAAGTTTTGTAGAGTGAAGACGTGCTTGAAAGAAAATATATAAAAATGGATGCAGAAAAATTTAATAGAATTTGAACTAAAAAATCAAGTCTGCGCAAACAAAGTCTGTGTAGTGTATGGTCGTCGCTATGACGAGAAGAAAGTCTTGTTTGCGCAAACAGTATGTGTAACAAAGCGAGCCGGCCCTACCTGGTTATTCTGCCATGACAGCAAGTAGGTTTTTAAATGACGCTTTTGGATCTTGACTACCAGGCGCTCAGCAAGGCATATTAACCAGGGGCCGAATTACAGCATCCGTGATCGAGAAAAATTGTCTCGTCGTGCTCTTCCTAATTTTGCTCGATCACGGAAGCTGTAATTCGGCCCCAGGTAGGCTCGATACGGAGAGACTTTAAAAAGTACCCCTTATATTCTGTGTTTGTTTTGATTTCTTTTCGACAATACCTACAATTCTGTCAAAATCCTGTCAAACGAAAAAAGCTGAGCGCCTGGTAGCTAATAACCATGAGTTTGAGTTTCATGACCAACATAAAAAAATTTGTAGTTTTATAAATGTCGCCAGCATATTCTCTGACTGGGACCATGGTATAATAAGTAATAGGTAGGAGTGACATTTCGTGTCATATAATTAAATATAATTAAATTATTAATGACGCAAACAGTGAAAATAATGTAAATGAAATTCAATGAAATTAATGTAAAAAGAAATTCTATGTATACGTATTTCATGTGTATATTAATTATTAAAATAAGTTTAATTTATATTTTTGTTTATGTGTTACTCTGTTTTTTATATTAATACCCACAATTTAAAATATAATAAAATTATTAAAGACGAAAATAATGTGCATTAATGATGAACCGGATGTACGGATGAACCGAATCGGGGGCAGAAAATAACCAGTACTTTGCTTGCTTTGTTTTCTTTTTTCCTTGTAGCAAGATCTCAAATGCATGCATTAAAAGAGACTTCAAGACAAATCAAACAAAATATCACACATAAAAAAAGAAAATTTATTTTATTTTATGAGGATTATTTTTCATTCAATAGTGCTCCATGTATTTTATTTTTATATCAGCAATATTCAATTTAAATGTAATAATATAGTTTGGTGTAATTATAAAAAAAAAAAAAATGCTATCTGAATAAAAAATATTTGAAAGATATTATCAAAGTCTGAGGGTGTGAAAATATAAAAAGTTTTTCCGATTAGAATGAAAATTTTTATAAAGCAGTAAAGCGGTCCGTGGCAGGACAGAGTCTTCCAGGGAATACTAGTATTTTATATATAGGTTTTCGCTTCGGTCGGCAGTCCCCTCACTGCTATACTTTTTTTAAAATTTAATCTCTGATAGCGATGTATTTTTTGTTATTGAAAGGAAATAATAATAAGAGAAAATTATACAAAAAAGAGAAATGAGTTTTTAGTTGAAAATTAAACACGCTTGTTTTAAATCTTGTTTTGTAGAAACACAAATGAGTTAAATTTCAATTTTAAATTTTTTTGTTTAATTTTAAAGTATGTTTTTTTTTTCTCAGTGTAGATAAAAATTCACTTTTTGATGTGACTCAGATGTTTTTCTATAATAATTGCATCAGAAAAAAGTTCTAGAGTTTTCCCAATGTTCACTTTCCCAAAAAAAAAAAAAAACATGCACTTGAATCAATATCTTCAGAGACCTTTCGAAACCTTTATCAAAAAGAGAGTACCTATTTCAAGATTATTTTATTAATGAAATTCTAAATAGCCCTTATTTACCATGGTATTAAGTAAAAACAACTCCCGGTACTTTTTGACAGAATATAAAGTAAGTGTATATTTTTGCAATTAAAGAACAAAAACCACTACAAAATTGGGTAGCTACCATTCATGTGTGAAACTAGCATCAAACAAAACTTTTTTAACTACATAAAAAAAGGGTGTTCCATGTTTGTTTAAATCGAACAACGAAAATAACGTTAAATCAATCAAAAACTGAACAAATTTAATTAAAACTTAAATCATCTTTATATCATAAACCTTTTTCATATGACATGCTTACAAAACAAACAAAACAAAAAAAAAAAAAAACAACAAAAATAAATAAAACTAATATTATATGTATACAATATCAGTGCGCAATAAAAAAAGAACTTTAAACAAACAATTTCAATTACAGCAACAAAAGTAAAAGCAAATACAGCAATATAAAAAACATTCCAAATGTTGGTGGAATGTTGCACCATAAAGAAAAATATTGCAAAATCCATTCGAGCGTGATAGTGCTAAAAAGTAGCAAAAAAAAAAATAAGGACTATGACACCAAATATTAGGGTGCACAACAAAGAAAATATGTAGTCGTTCTAAGTACAGGTAGTTTTGTAGTTTAATGAGGAGAAAACATGCCTTCATTCCACATTTTTATAGCTAAATTTTTAAATGGGTGTTCTTATGATTACAAAAAAAAAATACTACTAATATTTTTTTCGTTTGACGATCTACTATATTTTTGCTCTTTCAGCTAAAAATTCCTTCTATAAACTTTAAGTACTTTTTTAGTGTGTGCCTCAAGCCATTTATTTACTCCACCAATACGCTTTCAATTCATTCCGTTTTCGCCTCATTGGCAACCTGCTAGAAAAAACCAGCTAGTGTAGAGTGAAAAGTTTGTCAACAAAACTGAAAAGTTTGTCAACAAACAGCATTAAACAACTTGCTTGCTCTACCTCAATCTTTCTTTGGGTTTTTGCGAATTCCACACTCCAACTTCCATAACAGCAACGCCAACAATTTGAACCTTTTTTAATTTTTTGTGCTGAAATGGCAATACTATTCGACTTAGCTTAAAAAAAACAGGCAAATATTCGCCACGTACACGATGAACAAATAATAGAGGCGTGTTCAGCGCGCAATCCAGCAACTGAGCTCAATTGATTTAGTAGCAAGTAAGTTGTTGTTGCTGTTTTAGATGCTGCTGCAATTGTCTCTGTTGTTGTTGCTTTTAGACAATTTATTTTATTTTTTTAAAATTTTTTGATCGAGTTCAACGAAGCTGCAGTTGCATTTCTGATGCTGTTGCATTTCTCCGGAATTCGGAATTTTTGTGAGTGCAACATTTTTGCAACCAAATTTAGTAGTTAAGAGTTAGAAAGCTGAGAGCACAATGTTTAATGTGGATGCTATAATAATATAATAATTTGCTGAATTATTTCAATTCAAAATTCAAGTCTAAATTTTCAGCCTTGCTACGATTTTTGACTTTGAAAACGGAGTTTTGTTCCATATAAATTTGAAACCTTTTTTGGAAAAACTCAATATATTTACCAATTTCAAGCTAAAAGTAGCAATTTAAAACTTCTATATAAATATTTACAACTACATATTTGAAAATGTTTGAGATAACCTAATAAGCACCAAGACGACGTTGAATTCGATTCGAATTCTAAAAGAATAAGAGATATTCGATTGGAAACGAACAAAATGAAAAATATATAAAAAAATTCAACCAAAATTGTCTTCATATAAAAATATATGATAAATGCGAGTATGTCTTTTTTTCATATAAATTTTTTGAAAAAATAAAATAAAAAATATATATAAAAAATATAGCCTTTTTCATATAAATTTTATGAAATTTTTTATTCAATTAATTTATTTATTAATTCATATTCAACAAATTGATAAAAAATACTTATTTTGGAAATGTTCATGTTAAAATAAATTATTATTAAAAAGTAG
Organism: Dichetophora obliterata; assembly: GCA_963920525.1. NCBI lineage: Eukaryota > Metazoa > Arthropoda > Insecta > Diptera > Sciomyzidae > Dichetophora > Dichetophora obliterata. The sequence continues at coordinate 170,167,289 of OY986439.1, forward strand.
GTTTTGAAACGAACAGGAGATCGCTCACTCGATTGAATTTCGATAACATAATGTGTTGCAGAAATTGATTAACTGAATCACACATTACAAAAATCCAAGAACTTGTCTTTGTTGTTTACGAAAACGAGCGCTTAATTGTAAACCACTGAATGGCGTTCAATGTGTGATCACATTTGAGCACTACAGTGGGTCTTTTCTATAAATATGTGAATACAAGAAAAAGCTTTTGTATCGAGTGGGAATTTGTTAAGGCAAACCATGTTTTAGAACGGACACGATCCGGATATTATCCCAATAAAGCCCTTTAAAGAATGACTAATCAATATCTTACATAATAGACTATACTTAATTAAGGAGTCCTTATAAAATTCTAGTCAGGTTATCATCAGAATCCGGCTACATGATCAGAATTATTATCAAAAAGTCCATCACGGCAGAGTACAAATCAGTTAAGGAAAACCTTATGTAAGTACGGACAATGTCCGGATATGTAAGGAAGAGCCCTATTAAGGACGTCTGTCTATATTTAGTTTGGAGGGAACACTTCTCTAAGCTTCTAAATGGCGACGCTGACAACAATCCCGCCAATAGAGATGGTATTCCGGAAACCCCAATTTCGGATGACAGCGTCGAGGTTCCGCTGCCCGACTATGATGAAGTTCTGCAGCGGAAGCTTTGGTATTACCTGCTGAGCTGTTTAAGAACGGAGGCGAAGCTCTACTTAAATGCATTCACGAGCTTCTATGCAGAATATGGTCGGAAGAATGCATTTTGAACGATTGGAATCTCAGTGTGCTCTGCCCAATCCACAAGAAAGGCGATCCCACTATCCGTGCCAATTACCGTGGGATAAGCCTTCTTAATATCGCATATAAGGTCCTGTCGAGCGTTTTATGTGAAAGACTGAAGCCCATTGTAAACGAACTGATTGGACCTTATCAGTGTGGCTTCAGACCTGGAAAGTCCACCATCGACCAGATTTTTACGCTACGACAAATCTAGGAGAAGGCTCAAGAAAAACAAGTCGACACCCTCCTGTACTCCACCTGTACTGAAGCACCTGTACTCCACCATGTCTGAATTTGGTATTCCTGCAAAACTAATACAACTTTGCAGGATGACACTGAGCAACACCAGCAGCGCAGTTAAAATCGGGAAGGACCTCGCCCCACCATTCGTTACCAAACGAGGTTTCAGACAAGGTGATTCCTTATCGTGCGACTTTTTCAACCTAATGATGGAAAAGATCATCCGAGCTGCTGATCTGAGACGTAGTGGAATAATAGTAAATTTAAAAAATCGAATTAAAAGTTCAAAAGTTATGATCTTTCCCTTTTCGAAGAATGTTCTTTTATTTCTTGTTTTAATAAAAAAAAAATTGTAAAAATCCAAATTTGATAAATTGCAATAAAATTAAAAAAAAGTCTGTTCAAAAGTTCTTATTCAACATTTTTTATAAAAGCTTTTTTTACTACGGCTTAGCACTTAAAATATTTAATCCTATCATTTGCACAAAAAAAAAAAAAATTAAAAAAATCGTAAATTTTTCCAATATTTTGTGCATTAAAGTTTATGTTTTTGTTGAAAAGGGCCTAAATATACATACTGAAAAATTGCTTTTGAAGATATTTGAACAAAAAGGACTAATTTCAATACAAGGTGTTATTTTTTGTACAATATCTTATCAAACGGTATTATCAAATTTTTTTTTAAAGACACAATTACAAGTGCTCTTTAAGGTAAGAAACCGCTTGTTCAATGAATGAAAGTCCTCAATGAATCCTCATTACTACAATGAGAAACCGACGAAGAATGTGTACGTATTGGACCCGACATAGGGCATTTACGTGTTAATTTCTGTGAGAACTTCTTATGTATATTTTATTGTTGTGTTTATTTTATAAAATGCTTAAAAACATTATCAGAAATGCCTATTTCTTCAGTGACTACACAAGAGGACATATTTTAAAATATGAAATCTCTATAACTTTGAAACCATTAACATTTTTTTATCCATGCTTACATCAAATATTAGCTGTTGTTCTCTGAATTGTAAGCGGTCGGGTCCTGGCTTAAGCAAAGTTTCAATTATCCATAAATTAGCTGATTTAATTAATATAGCAATTAGATTTTAATTTTCTCAATAACATTAAAAAAATATAGTTTCATCACACATTCTTTGTATTAACAATGATAAAAAGTATTTCTGCACCAGAATGTATTGCGTTCTATACGTTTGACATATTGTTCAATGTTGTAAAAATAGTTTTACGTCTTTTTAATTAGCTCCATATTTGAAAACAAGAGTTAACATCTGCATGAGTCACAAGTATTTACAAACATTCCCAAGAAAACGTCTAACTCTCAGCAAAAAGTCGACTGCACCAAACAAACAAAACATTGACATTCAAAGAGTTTTTACCATTAAATCTTTGAATCATGCCGTAAAGAAGAATTTTTAATGAAAAAGTTTGTTGCTACAAAGAGAAAAAATAGTGCTCAACAGCAATTTAACCTAGAAAAAATAAATTTTTGTGACAGCCGCCAAAGAGAATATGTTAGCGACAAGCTAGGAACAAATTTCAAGCTTTTTTATATCAAACAAATGCCGTTAGTTTAAATTCCCCGAATATAGGTATATATACATTTCTTGATTTTTTTTAATATCAGCTATCGTCAATAATTCAAGTGAAGCTTTTGCACGAAATGTGCGCGCCAGTCATTTAATGGCAGCATGTTTTTAAAAGCATTGGCAGCACTTGACGACATTGATTCGGACAAGATGTCGAAAAAAAAAATAAAAGAAAATAATGTCGATGACACAAAGTTAAATGCAGTGCTATTTTCCCCAGCTGAAATTTATTTGAACGAACAGTAAGAGCTGCATTCCGTACAGTGGTTAATAGAGCTTCGTTAACTTTTAAGCTAAATATAAGTTGAACTTGTAGCTTCAACCTATTTACTTCTGTTGAGGTTTTTTTTTATTTCGTTTTTCTTATTTAATTTCATTATATTTGCAGTCCACTCGTATAATTGCAAAAATTCCGTTGCAATTTGATCACAATCTGCAGCTTCAACCTAACGCAGACAACAAGAAGAAAATTAAATGTATAGAAAATAAGAACAACAACAATAGCATTGAACACTATACAATGCAGGAGTACAACAACGAAAGTCAGATTAGAAAATAAAAACATTTTATGGACAGCTAAGCGCACGCTATGGCAGCGCTTCTTAATGGCTATAGAACTGGCGGCAAATGAAAATTTAGCAAGTAAAACTTTTTTTCAGTATCACGCTAACTCCACAACCCACTGAGTTGCATGCTGATTGGTTTTGCCTGACTTGCCACAAAATCTAGTGAACATTATTAATTTTTTCATGAAAGCACGAGTTTGTTTCGTTCGAAACGACGTTTTACTGTACATACTTGAATGAAAACGTTTCTTTTTTTACGATTTTGTTTTGTGTTGCTTACGCTAGCTGCTGTTGCTCTTGTTCTTGCTTATGCTGTTGTTCTGATTAAAACGGCATTTTAATTATGAGCTACTGACTACAAGTTCTTTCAGCATCGTCTTAAAAACGCTGTGCAGCTGTGCAACATTTCCAACTATCTTCCAAAACTACAAATGAGCCGTTATATTTGAAAGTGGAATAAGTCCACTTTTAAAAAATATGAGTTTATGATTATTTCAATTATATAAAAGGCTCCCCCTGTAATAGTTTTAATCACATATTTAATGGATCCCAAATTCGCCATAAATTAACCAAAAGAAATTTACCGTGAAATGTTATTGAAGAAATATTTTTTTAAAGTTGAATAAATCCACTCCAAACAATCCAAATAAAACAATTTCTGTTATTGGGTTATTCATTTCTGCCCAATGACAGAGATTTTTGAGTTCTGGAAATGGAATAAAAGCTTGTAGCTTATTTTAGTTAAAGTGGCATAGGTCTAACCAAAAAAAAAAAAAATTGACTTATTCCACTGTCAAAAATAAATGGTCAAGAAGTTATATTTGAAAGTGGTACAAGCTCAGTTTTGGCTAATAAAATGGTTTATGTCCTCTAATTATTTTATAAATTACTATTGTGTTATAAAATTTGAGCAATAAATACTGTTAAAAACATATCCTGAATCAGTTAATATTTGCTAATATTTTAAAATTTTATCAAACGCAAACCTTTCAATATCATAATACTAGCGGGCCTGACAGACGTTGTACTGCCCCAATTCAACTTATTTCTTTGTGATCATTTTCATTTTGTGAAGTTTTGAAAGCACACATGCCACACGTTTCTTTTTGAAGCTTTAATTCGTGACTATAAAAACCATCTTCAATGCAACATTTTTACAATATTTAATTGTGAGTGGTAAAAGGGGGTGTGGCTATTTTTTATTAACTGAGATATTAACCTTCATAACATATGTTGTATATTTTGTGGCCCAAGGTGTTTCCGTTCCTGAGATGTTAAGAGGCACAGCATGAACGATTGTGCATACATAGAAGGGCGGTAAAAGTAGGTGTGACAAAATATATATATATATAGTGACCTCTACTGGGCCTCATAGCAAATATACACCAAGTTTCATTATAAAACATGCAAAACGCGATAATTATAATGCTTTCTGAAAAGTGAGCACAGTTATAGTTCGACCATGCCTATTTTTAGCTGAGTTTCCGAGAGTAACCTTACGAACTAAATTACAAACTTTTTTCCAATACAGCAAAAATCGTCTGAAATATAGCATTTCAATTAATTTGTGGGCGGTTAAAGGGGGTGTGTCAACTTTCGTTTTTTTATTACTTGAGATATAAACCTTGCTAACAGATGTCGTAATTTTGGTGGCCTAAGGTGCTATCGTTCCTGAGATCTTAAAAGACACTGCCCAAACGATTTTGTGTGTACAAAGGGGCGGTAAAAGAAGGGGTGGCAATATTCATGTATAAAGTGACCACCACTTGGTCTCATAGCACATATACACCAAGTTTCAATATAAAAACATGCACAACTCAGGACTTACCTTTCGTACCTGAAACACACAAAAAGTTTTAAGTGCTGGTTTTGAAAGTGAATAACTAGGTCATATAACAAAGGACTGCATTTTTTTCAAATTTTGATTAATTTTCCGTCCAACCGTGTTTCAATCTTTTTCATTTTCGTTTCCCTTCTAATCTTATATACCTTAGTAAAGTATTTATATGTGCACAAATATTTTTTATTTTTTCTCCCTAGCTTATAACAACACAATTTTTTGAGTTTGCCAAAATTTTTTTAAAGGATGTAGTTTATTTGTCGAACAGAGAATTCTTTTCTTCCTCATATTCGTAGTACCGTTAATCGAAAATAGTGTGAAATCTCATAACATAACGGTAATACATTTTTGGAACAATATAAAATGAAAGATCTGGCTGCTCAGTTTGATTACATTTTAGATTGGTGACCTTCGACTTGAAAGATAAGAGTAACAAGAGCATTTATTAAATAAAAGCTAAACCATAACAGATGGAAGAATATAAAAAACACTTCCGACATTTTGTGCCATCTCTTACGGATACTCTACAATAAGCATTTTTTTATACAACAAGAGTGAATATATATTGTGATGGTGAAATTTCTTACAAATAGTGAAGTCTGAAAAATTTCCGTTACTCTGACTTAAAAATTTAGCGATATCTCGAAAACTATAGATGTTCCCAGTACAACGTATTTTTGTATAAAAAGTCGTTGGTTGAGGAATATAATGGTATACGAAAGCTTTCTTGGTAATATTTTCCACGGATAGTATGTTAAAAAATCCCCTTATAATGACATTAAAATTATTTAGATATCTTGAAAAATTTATATCTTCTCAGTACAACGTACTTTCTTGATGCAAGGTCATCTCCTCAGAATGAGAAAAAAAAACGGTTGAAATTTCAAGTTTTAATTTTGCATGCAAATATCTAATTTTTTAATCGTTTTTCATAAATTAATTAAATAACTTTAAAGAAATAAGAAAAAATTTACCGTTATCTTACGAATTCAATGATTTATATTGTTTTTAATAAACCTCTAAATATTCAGTTTCTGCTCAGAAAATAGGCCAAATGTTTTTTTGTTGCAATATTTTTTTCTTATTAAATTTTATTTTTTCACACTCTTTCATATGACATACCAATTATTTGCAAAAATTGCTTCATTTTGACACATGATTCAATAAACTGTTTCTATCATCGAAATCCATGAGCTACCTACCTACCCCCTATGATATTTTTGATGAACATTAAATTTTTCAAAATATTGTTTTTATATTTTTCACAAAGTTCTACCGCTTAAAAAATAATTTCTGTGAAAAAATTTTCAAATATTTCAAACCATTCATAGTTATATGCACCAATCTATGTTTTAAGTACTTTCGGTATATTTAGAAATATGCGTGGGAGAAATAGTTCTTCCGTGCTTCTGAACCGATTTTTATAATTGTTTTTAAAGAAATTAGAGTAGGGAAAAGGAGTTCACTGACTATTTTTGACCTGTGACCTGAAATATTAGCGTTTAAGGAATGTTTCCTAAGTAAAACCTAAACTTTAAAAAAATGAAAGAACATGGTGTAAGAGAAAATTTTCGACATTAATACAATGTACAAAAAACATTTTTCGCTATCTCTTACGAATACCCTACAATAAGCATTTTTGTATGTAACATGTGTGAATATATATTGTGATGGTAAAATTTCTTATAAATAGTAAATTCTGTGAAATTCCCTTCATTTTGACATCAAAGTTATGGTGATATCTTGAAAACTATAGCTTTTCTCAGTTGTGAAAAATAACGGTGTGCGAAAGTTTTTATGGGTAATTTTTTTACAGATATTTTGAAAAAATTTCGACTTTTTTATGTCAACATTATTGCGATAATTTGAAAATAAAGATTTTCTTAGTACAGCAAATTTTCTTAAAGTAAGGTTTTAATGTTCTTTTATATGGTTTGCATAAATTTAGGGTTTATTAAAAGTTTCTATCGTAAAAATTTAAAAACTTTTTATACGATCGAAAAATCAAGCCGAAAAAATGTAAGATTTTTTTTGTTTATGTTTATTCATTTTGTATTAATGTAATTTTGCTTGTATAAAAAGTAATGGTGTAGTGAAAGAATGATGACAATTTCGTAACTCGTTTCTGAGTTATACTCTCCATGTTATATAATTACCAAGTTTTAGTCTAAAATACAACCAAAACTGTCCAAAGTATAGCATTTTTGTTGATTAGTAGGCGGTAAAAGAGGGCGTGGAAAAATATGTTTCCCTTAAATCATCTAGAACTCAAAACAAATCCAGTGCCAAAATTTGAGCTTAATTCAGTTTATACCTATCAAACTTTGCTTCACTTCATGCTTATTCCCTGAAAAAGGGGCGTAACCATAGTGCGACCACGCCCATTTTTAGTACAGTTGCTGAAAGTAACCATACGAACTATTTAAGCCATTAATCGAGGTTCGGTATTTTTTTACCCATGAAAATGCTTCTGCAGAATTGAACATATCTCAGGATTGGTAACAGGATTGTTATTTTGTTTGTTGCTTTAAGAAAACATAGAGCTATGAATTTTTTTTTAAATGTGTCAAGATATTTTTACCTTCATTACTAGATTTTCGAAGTCAACAGTGATTAATTTTACAAAAAAATTTATTTTTTAAAAAATGTAAAATCTCTCTTAGCCAATTAACCAACTATACTTGCTATTGATAGAAAATTCCTGATAGTAAACTGTGCAGTCGTTGCAGAATGAATTCGTGCCCATTAAGAGCACATTAACGACATTTGGGTATTTTTATACCCAACTCATATCTCGACAACGGTGAAAGATACAAAGTTGAAATTCAATGAGGTAGCTCCTGTGATCAATATAAGAAAGAACATGCAATTTAAAAAAATCTGTACGAAGCCTTTGGGAGCCGCTGTTTATGGTTTAACCAAATTTTAATCTTAAACAACCAAAACCGTCTGAAATATATCATTTTCATTGAATTTTGGGCGGTAAAAGAGGGCGTGGAAACCCATTTTGAGTACAGTTGCCGACAGTTAGCCTACAAACTAAATTACTAAATTTTAACCTTATACGACCAAAACCGTCTCAAATAAAGCACTTTTATTGGGAACCCATTTTTAGTACAGTTTCCGACAATAAAATAAAAAAATATATTACCATGACTTATACGACCAAAACTGTTTCAAATATATAGTTTTTATTGATTTGTGGGCGGTTAAAGGGGGTGTGGCAAAAACTTTGTCTTTTACAAACCTTGTCCTTGTAATTAAAAACACAACAAAAAATACCGAAGAAAATCGGACGCTTCGTTATGGAATTTCAAAAAACACATTTCACGACTTTGTTTTATGTATATAGATATACAAAAGTGGACTTATTCTACTTTCAAATCTAACGGGTCAAATATCGATCAACGCATTCTGGTCAAGAAGACAAAAAAAAAACTTGCATGTACAGGCGCGTACCCAGAAAAAATTTCGGGGGATTTTTAACTTTTTTAGTTAAACTTCCAATTTTTTTTTTATAAAATAAACCTTATATCATAATGTCTAGTCTTCTTTTATTTCGGGATAGTGCATTTATAATTTCTTCCATGGTCACTTCCACATGCATGTGAACATTTAGAAGAGCTAACCCATTAAGCCTCTCCTCTCCAGTTTTACTTCTTGTGAACCGGCGTTTACTTGAAGCGACTGAAACTGGCAACATTGCACCAATCTTCAGTAATCGAACTATTGATGGACATATACAATATATATCATCGCATCGAAAAACTGAATTGATTCGATAAACGTTACAGATCGATTTGTCTGATAAAAGTAAAAAAAATTTATGAAAATCAACTAAAGACTAATGAAAAGACTAAAGAAAAACAAAAATACAACAACAAATGTGAGCATGTGAAATGGGAGAAAAACTGAGAAATTTACACTTCAAATCTCACCGCCTCTGTGGAGCAGTGCACTAGTGCGCTCTTGCTCGGGTATCACAAAGATTTCTGATGAAGCCTTCAGCACGGCCGAAATTGCAATAAAATCAGCTAGTGATTTTTTCCTTTTCATATTGAAAAAACTTTGTTGTTGTTGTTTCTTTGGAAAGATTCGTTGGTACAATTAATTGTTCTAATTTTGACCTTAAGCTCAATAAACGATTTTAAACTATCAAACAACTAGAATTTGTATTTAAAATCAAGTATGATTTAAACTATCAAACATTTAGAATTTGTATTTAAATCATATAAAATCAACATAGTTTATGAAAATCTTTAATTTAAATTTATTGGAAACTTTGACATATATGTATTATGCAATCTGTAGCTCGTTCTTGTAATTCGTAACGATTGCAGTTACCGATTTGACGTCACTCTGACGTAATTCTCACCTACACTGTTTGTGTAATAATCTGAATCGATTTCTGTTCGATTCGTTCGTTGCAAATCGATAAGTTGTCACATTTTCAGATTTCACTTCAATGGAATCTTTCAAAAAAAATGTTTGTGTAAGAAAAGTGACAGTAATGTTGTGTATATATCAAATAACAATTACTCGCTATTAATATTCTAAAACGGGTACTTTCGCTTAAGTTACAATTTTTACTGATTATAATATTTTAGTTTGTTTTAAATCGTTTAAGTTTTCAAGGCAATGTGATTTAAGACGAATGCATATTTACAAATAGAAGGAAATTTAAGCAAACGAAATATTTGTTAGAGCAATGCAAAAGTACCCGGTTGCAAAAATTTGCCAAGTTTTTGTAACACAACATTTAGTGTCAAATTATTTACATTCATATTTATTGAATATTTCCGCAAACATTATTACACACCAATATAACATAATTAGTAGGGACTGGAATCTGATGCAAATGCATTTTTGCAGTGGTCACCATGTTAAGAAAATGAATAGAATATCTTTGCGATTCAGAAAATTTCCTTTAAAATGGCATTCAATCGTTAGTGCATATTTCTTTTTAAGTTCATATTTTACTATAAATGCATGTTTTTGGCATATTTTCTGTAAATTCACGTTTTCTTTGAATATTTTATAAAATGTTTTTATTTTTTTATTTAATTTTCTTCACGTTCAATATTTTTCTACTCAACATGAATAGTTGGACAAAAAAAAACGGTTTTTTTGACACTCATATTCTGGGAGTAGATCTTAAATCCAAAAGGATATCGAAATCGGTGGAACCGTCATCCAGCGGTTTTGATTTAAAAAAAATCACTTTTTCGCCAAAAATCACCGGTTTTTTCGCCGTAACTTTTTATCAATAAAAAATAACTACCTAAAAAATGGATGCAAATGAAAGGTATCTGTTACACCTCAGTTGTAAATAGGAAGATTTTTAGATTCAAGAAATTTTTTAATTCAACAGTGTTCAGAATTCGGTCAACATTTTGGGTACTTTTCACTAAAATCGCTATTTGAAAAACATTTTGTTGTCTCTGCTAACAAGGCAATATCTGTAGAAAAGTAAATTAAATATATGAGGCCTTTAGAATAAAAAATCTACTCTTTCACTTTTAAGAGAACGAGATAAGTATGAGCGATTATTCTCAGGAGCGGTCACCATAATTCAGTTTTGAAAAAAATTGGTTAAAACATTTTGTGTCTGCTTAATTTGGATCGATAAACAAATTTTCAGATATGATTGGCTAATGTGGAATAGAAGAGTTTTGATTTCATATCGCAAAATTCATTTTTATAATTTTGTTAAACTTTCTTTAAAAGTTTTATTTCTATTTTTAAATATATTAACTATTTTTTGTTAAATCAATAACTGTTATTTTTCGTTGTTGGTTTAACTCAGAAAAACATACCAAGAGACATTGCACAGTTCAATTTTACCTTGAATGAGTGTAGATTCATCTTTTGATTTTATAGCTCGTGTTGATTTTGTTTTCCGTATTAAGATTAAACTTGAGCTTGAAACGAGGAATGAAAACAAACTTAGCTAATATTTACAAATATTTTTTTGAGCTTTATGTGTTTTTTGGTAAGTACATGCATATTTATATAATTGTTTGTCATAAATATTGAAAATTTTTTTTTGTTTTTTAATGCATATTTTAAGCGCATATTTTCTTAATTTTAGGTATTGGATGTTTTTAGTGCTTGAGATTTCGGTCCCTAATAATAAGTTTACTTAAACTTCAAGTAATCACATTTTAAAAACAAGACAATAAACAAGAAAATAAAAGCAAGTTAGCAGCTGCTTGTCATTTGACTCAATTTCGCAACGTTTCTTCTCGATTTGTGTTCTTTTTCATCACGGACCGGATTTTTACCGATTTCAACGTATGTACATAAACATTAGTTGTCACGAAATCGGTAACTTGGGATCGATAACGAGTGATGTCACACAAATCGGTAAATTGCCGATTTTGTTACAGGAATACGCTCCTGAGCTGCACAAATCAATAGTTGATTTTTGAGCAAAACCTCAAGTTGATTTTATAATTAAGTTTTTTATAAATTGATATAAAAGAAAGTTTTTTGGTGGTAAGTAAATATTACGTTACTGCTAGCTATAAGGTCTTTGTTTATTTTGTAATCAATTTGCTTTACAGTCAAGAAAAGAAAATTGAGTACACATGAGAGCAGAATGGAAGAGGAAGATGAGTTGCTTGCACCCGCTCAGTGTTGCCAGGTGCCTTTCAGTGACAAGTAGTATAACTGCGATGCAAGTCTATGTATTTAAAGGGTTGAGCTGTTTGTCTTTAAACAAGAGCAGAAAGTTGCTTCACAGCTCTCAATAATCCAATGTGAAATTGACCATAAAATTAAGTCTTACTTTTGAAAGAAGGCTCCGTCTCCCACTTTTTGATATATTTTTGGACATATCTTTTTTATCTATAGTTTTTCCCATACTTTTTTTTTTGTAAAGATCAAAGAACCAAGGCCTCATACAAACAACGTTTGGTCTTTGATTTGAGGAAAGGAATAGATTATTAGAGGAATAATTGATTGGAACCGTATGTTAATTATCGATTAGGCGAAACAAATATGAAAAACATCGCTTGCAACCGAATATAGTGTTATGCCTTAACCTCGGCAAGCATTTCCAGCCCGCAGTTGCTCCTGTCCTTTAATTCAACATTTTTCACAATTAAGTTGTGGATTTTTTGTTTCAATAATTCTTAAATGTAGTAAAGAACAAAAAAAGTGAAAAGAGCCATGCCCGAAACTGGAATCGAACCCGGGACCTCTGAGTTGATAGTCCAGCGCACTCTTCACAAGAATTGCTTTGTTATTAGTTTTTACACGGAATCAATCAATTACAAGTAATGCGCCAAGCAAGTTTGAAGCGAAGTCGGAAATGATTGGTAATTTATTTGAGGTGCTGCCAATTCAGCTGTTTTTATAAAGTGTTGCTCAAATTCCCAAGAAGCCAAATATCTTCTCTTCTTAATTTTTTAGCATTATTTTAAGGAAAAGTAAAAAAACTTTATTTCCGAAGGTACATTTTTCAAATAAACCCTAAAAACCCCTAAAAAATATTAAATTTCCCTAAAAAACCCCAAAAGATTCATTACCCCTAAAAACTCTCAACACTGTTAAAAACCCCCAAATCTAGCGGGGAAATCCCCTAACCAGGCAACACTGCACCCGATTCCAAGCTTTTGATTGCAAAATAATCAATCTACATCCGCTTCTGCTGACACATGCAATAGTGACAGTTTCTGCGAAAACAACTTGGGAAAGTGGGTTGGCTGGTGTGCCCTTATTAGAACATCTTAGAAATTGCAAACACTCAAGTTCCCTTGCGTTCCTTCTCAAATCTACGATTTTAAAGCAGACTCGATTAGACTCAAACTTAGATTTTGTCACAATTGGCTACAAACCTATGAGCCATGATTAATATATTCAAACAAATTAAAAGGTGAACTTTGCTTACACTGTGTTCTCTTTCCACCTGAAATCTTTGAAGCAGCTTTAAGATCGCTCGTTATAAAGCCTGTCACAAAATATAAAAATGTGGATGAGTATTTCTTTTTAAATTTTAAAAAATCAAAGAACCAAGGCATGCGCCTTATCAAACAAGATTTGGACTTTGACCTGAAAGGAAAGGGATAGATTATTTATAGGAATTGATTTTCACCATATGTAAATTATTGATTAGGAGGAACAAATGTCAAAGGCAATTTGAATTGCTTTTAACCGAGGCTAGTGTTATGCCTTAACCTTGGCAAGCATTTTCAGATCTTAGTTGTTGTTCCTGTTCTTTAATTCCACATTTTCCACGATTTTGCTGTGGATTTTTAGTTTTCCAAAATTCTTAAATGTAGAAAGGAACAAAGAAAGTGAAAAGAACCATGCCCGAGCCCGGATTCGGACTAGGCACCTGTGGGTTGATAGAGTACCGCACTCTCCACTAGACTACAAAGACCGACCAGGTAGGTTTTTTCTTCGATCATTTCGGTAATAATTTTTGTGGATCTCACGACTTGCTGCTTCGTGGAAAAGATTAATACTCTAATTGAAAAAGGTTTCGCTGTTCATACCATATCTCGACTCAATAAAATCATCCTTACAACAGCGTGTTTATTAGGGCGGGTCAAATTTGTTATCAATCAAGCGTATAGCAGAATTGGTATCTATGGTGAATTCTGGGAAAATTTCCCTAAGAAACCATGGGTCTATAATCAATCCCAATATCGCGCATATCGAGGTTAAAATTTGTGTATGGATTTTATAGTTTTATATAAAAATACTGTAGAATAACAATGAAATGGTCTAAAAATGGCAGCGTATATCATTGATTTTGGGCTTGTTGAAAAAGAATTTTTGCCAGCTCTCCGAATCTGAATTTATTTGAAAAATATTTTGGTTTTTAAACCAAATTTTGCCAGCCTTTAAAAATTGCCAAAAATGTAAAAATCATCGTAAAAACGTTTTGATAATTTTTAATTTTAGGTTGAATTCTTAATTTTTACTTTTTTATTACATTCTTTACATTTAAGTATTTAAAAAGTAAACAAAACTGGAAGTAGTAACTGACCACATTTTTACTAAGATACTCGTAAATAAAAATTTATAGTAAATAGTAAGCTATTGTTTTGTTTGAAGTCTATAGTTGATTGATCGCATTCATTCACAAAATAACGTGTTGTCAGAATTCTCGGCGTGATTAAGTTTTTGAAGTGAATAATTATGGAATCTTCGACAATCTCCATTGATTCCTCTGTTTCGGAAATGGACGTTTCATTTCATATCTCAGAATCAAGTTATTTGCCATATCAAAACATCAATGATTTTGGTTCTCTAAGCGAATTAAGTGAGCTAAATTTGCCAAGTAATCGCGATATTTTAAATTACTATTTCTTTTTAAGTGAACGTGAGAGAGAAAATGGCAAGCACTTTTCTTATTCAATTTTTACCAAACAAGTCAAATAATTAAAATATGGGAAAAACTTTTTATTGCAATAATTAATCTAATACAATATTTAAAATAATACAAAAACAAAATCAAACATAAATCTAGACCCAATGTGATTGCCCCTTTCTTAAACACCATAAATGAGCTTTTTTATATCGGAAAATGTCAATGCATTACAACAACGTCCTGCAGCTGTGGGTTGATTCCGAATCATCTACAACAATTTATGATTGATCAGCATTCAAATATAAAGCATACGATTCTCGAATTCATGACAGATATTGCAGATCAACAATCAACACAGCCACCAACTAGTCATGATCCAACATATGACACCGACTTAACGAATATGGATTTTGACTCTGAATTGACATTTGAAATACCAACAGCCACACACCATGTAACATTAAAGAGGGGACCGTATATACCAAAAGGCATAACGCCATAAATTTTGCCATGATGTGTGATAGATTTGGCATATCGAATAGAGTCGCATCTTGTTTGGCTACGGCTCTTTTCAAAGACGTTGGCTTCAGAGATGACCATAGCGACTATGTTATCATGGATAAAGCCAAAGTGGCTCGCGAAAAAAAGAAATGTAGGGACGCAGTGTGTCAGAAACACCGTGGCGATATGTAATTGATTTTCTTTTGACGGCAAAAAAAATGAGGCCTTGTCGAGAGTGGAAATAAATGGAAAATTTCATACTAGAATGGTTAAAGACTCTCACTTAGTAGTTGTTCAAGAGCCAAATACAAAATTGTTGGGACACTTAAATCTTGACGCTGAGGACTCTTGTACAAAGCCAAAATAGCTACACGAGTTCTTTCATACAAAAAATTTATCTCTTGACGATTTGGTTGGAATTTGTTGCGATGGAGAAATAAGCAATACTGGTACCGTAAATGGCATTCTACGAATGTTCAAAATTGCTCTAGAAAAACCATTACATTGGTTTATTTGCTTGCTACATTTAAATGAACTACCTTTTCGCCACTTGTTTGGTGCATTGGAAAAGTCGACTACAAGCGGACCTAGAACTGCTAGCGGGGATTTGACAAAATAAATTGAAACCTGTGAACAGTTACATGTAGTTTTATACTAATTTTACAATAATTGGACTTTATTTCAAATCAACCCACGTTTTGTTATAGGTTGTATCTGATTTTAAACACATTTTGTTTTTAAATATGCCTCCACAGTTAAATACTGAAGACGAACGTGGTCTTTCTACAGATGTGAAGTATCTGTATCAAAGCCAAATACGTGTCTGAAGATTTCTGTCCCGCAGATTTAGCCAGCATGAAACCCGTACTAAAAGTTCATTCTCGTTGGTTTACCAAAGCTAGCGGACTTTTGCGACTATAAGTAACTACAAATTCGCCATCAACAAACTTAAAAACTCTTACTAAGCCAAACCTTAGGGATATCGTTAACGCTGTATTTCAAAATAATGCCTATTTCGGTCATCAAGAGAATGTTTTATTGGCAATGCTCTTTGATGATAGAAAACTGGTTCGCGAAAGAGCAATCAATAAGATTTTGTATTATCGCGACAAGCTTTATGATCCAACAGTATTAAGGACTTATAAAAAACATAGCATTAATTTTGATTGCTCAGACTATGTTGATTTGATAAACATAAATGATGACAGCTTTTTATCCGAACCTCCATTAACCGCAAACATTCCATACGAGCACATGCTAAGTTATCTAGAGTTTGAAGATCCGCCGCTGAAAGACCCACAAATTCCATCGCATATTCAGGGAAATGAGCGATTTATTCAGTTACTTTCAAGTGTTTCGCGACGCGTAATTGAAAAAAATCGAGACGATTTTTTGGCAGTAGCTACAAAAAGTCGATCTAAAATACCCCGCAATAACAGCAAACAAAACTTAAAAGTCTAAAATTATACTTTTTGCACTGATTGAATAAACGTTTTTTTTATAAATTTAAATCGTTTTAATCGACAATATTAAAATATTTGGTTTAAAAGAAAAAATATTTTTAAAATGAATTCAGATTCGGAGTGCTTGCAAAATTTCCTTTTCAACAAGTCCAAAATTAATTATACGCTGCCATTTTTGGACTATTCGCCATAATTTTTGCATAAAACTATACAGCTTTTTTTTTTTAAATTCATATAGAAGTTTTGACCTCGATATGCGCGATATTGGTAAATCTCTAAGAATTTATCAAAGATTACATTTATGCTATACGCATTCTTGGTTTTTTCTCATACGAACAAATTGACCTGCCCTAGTGTTTATGCCTTTTAATCGTGCACAGAAATTTGGTGCAAGACAAAAAAAGAGAGACTGAATTATGAAATTTTGAACCGCTTTGCTGAAGATTTGCACTGACTAATATTTTGATGTCCACTTAATACTAAATCACGTTTAATTCAATATAGTTTCGCAGTTTATTTCATATTTCTTTCAATAAAGCCAATATATAAAAAAAATAATTTTACTTATCAGCTACATGAAACACTATTTAGCCGTAGGTAACACTATTTTACACCAAAAGACAAATACTTGTTTTATCAATGATAGAAACTGTTTGTAAAGTTTTGCGTCAAAATAAAATAGTTTTTTTTTTAAAAAACCAATACATATTCGAATGTAAGCCATAGACACAAATCGGAGTTTAAATTTTTTTCGAAAAATCAAAGGGTAATTTCTTAAATAAATTATGTGTAAAAAATACTAAGTAAGCTTTCACTGATCCCTTAGTTTTCGATTTTTTATGAAAAATTACAATGTACTAAAAAGATAGTGTTTTTAAGATATTTGAGTTAAAATGTTATGTAATTTTTTAGGTTAAAGTAACGGGAATTTTTTAACATAACTATAGGATGATTGAGAGGCAGTTTATAAAAGAATAAAGCAAAACGAATTTGTTCAGACCTTGAAAAGACTTCGACCGAAACTCTACTGATCAATTCTGTTGTGCGTGTTATTAAATGTTTGAACACAAATTATCGAGAACTGAATCTACGAGTTTTATACTCCGAACGGCTTATGTTCCAAGCCGGTTCTTAAAAAGTTTTACACGGCAGATGTGATTGATTTACTTCCTGAGACTTGCCATTAAGTGCAGAGAGATGTCTGCCGAATATTTTACATCAATTTAAAAACTTTTTGTCTGAAATGGGATATCAACTCGGGCTACGGCGGTATTTTAGCATACGAGCCACGCACTCTAACCAGTAACTGAAGTCTATAAACAATACTTACTTTTTTGAGTACTACAATCTTCAAAGCAATAATTTCTTAATTAAACAGTGTTAACTAAGAGTACCTACAATATTTTCAATTGTAATTTTGTTAGGATCAATTAAAATTCAGAAATTCCATTTGAAATTTAAAAAAATCAATTTGAGTTGAGAAAAGATCAATTAGAAATTTAAAAAAGATAAACAAATATCCAGAAAAGATTAATTCAAATTTAGAAAAGATCAATTAAAATTCGAACATTCCTTTTGAAATTCAGAAAAGATCACTTATAATTCAGAAAAGATGAATTCAAATTCAGGAAAATAAACAGATATTAAATAATTAAATTTACCATAAGTTAAACTTAATTATCACAATCTTATATCATTTCCATATAATATATTTACAATTGTTATTTTGTAATATATATACTGCCGTCATAAGGATGAGTGCGGCATCTACATATTTTCATATTGTGAGATAAACGAATTTCAGTAACTTATCTAAAATTACCTGATAAGGCCTTGAATGGTTATAAATATTTGGTTCTTCAGGATAGTGAAATCCAGTTTGCTTTCTCTATTAGTGATATTTTTTCAGATTAGTTAATTAATTGTGATCTATTATTTAAATTATTACATGAATTTAATTGCGAGCTTTAGATCAAGAAAGATTTTATTAAAAATGCAAAAACTGTGGAACATACATTGTAGTTGCCGCTTTTTGGATTATTTGTTGTATAAATTTAAATTATCACAAACAGTGGAAAAAGCCGTATCTACATCAACTGTACGTTTTATATAGTAAAAAGCTTTCTTGTTTATATATTTATGATACTCGTATGTAAATGATATATTTTCCAAACCTTCATATCTTGCACATGGATATTTAATAAAAAATCAATATGTTATGTTCAAAAAAATCAATATTTCAAAGATTTTTTTGGGGCACAAAAATAAAGAAGTAAATACATTTTAAAAAAAATTAACAACAAATACAAAAGGGAAATGCAGTATCTGTCTATAGATACCACTTTTTTATCTCCGTTTGTGCAAATATCGCGTTTTTTGCTTGAATGTTGTCTTTAATTTGTGTAGATATGACATTTTATGTTCAAATATTAAGCAACTGAGCAAAAAATTTGCAATTTTTATTTTATTTTCTTGAAGATGGAAGAAAGATGATTAAAAAAAAAGACAATAAAACTCATTCTGATTGTCATGCTAGATGCCGCACTTTTCCTTAAGGCGGCAATATAGGTACTGTCAGGGCTTTCAATCCCGGGATCTCGGACTGTTTTCAGTCCCGTTAGTCCCAGGAGTATAAAGCCTAAAATCCTGGGATTTTCGGGATCCCGGGATTGCCTTCAAATTGCAAAAAAGCAACACTTTAATTTGCCATTCGAGTAAAAACTTTTAAAAAAATTTAAATTTAACTCAAGTGTTCGAAAATGAAATAAAAATTTTTTTAAATAGTGGCACTCGCTGTAATCTGCTTCAAAAAGCATATGATTATTTGATAACTTTTCCGCCTACTAGTGTTGAGTCCGAGAACTAGTGTTATGTTCCAAGCCGGTTCTTAAAAAGTTTTACACGGCAGATGTGATTGATTTACTTCCTGAGACTTGCCATTAAGTGCAGAGAGATGTCTGCCGAATATTTTACATCAATTTAAAAACTTTTTGTCTGAAATGGGATATCAACTCGGCAGGCCCGTATCCAGAAAATAATAGCCGGGCAGGCTGAGCCTCCAGTAAAAAAATACAAATATTTTTTCATACATTTGTATATAAATATATATATATATGCATATTAACATATTTTCAAATGAATTTTTTATATTTTTACATGTTATTTAATGATTTTATTGTTCAAATGTATATTTTAGTAAAAAAAAAAGTTAAGTATATTAACATATAAAGCCTAGTACTCTGTTCGCTTGCGTGAAACTTCGCTGGCAACATCTATTTCTTTGTTGCGTGAAATTACTGACTTAAAGTTTGTTGCGACGAATTTCTATGGCAACGTTTCTCAGAGAGACTCAGAAGATATGTTGGAAGATTTCATATGATATCTCTCTTTTCACTTCAAAATAAATAGGCAGTACAATTAAATTGTCGTGAAAAAATGTTGCTCAGAAACATGTTGCGATAATTTCATGCAGCGGAACAGAGTACTGCTCTGACGAACATGTTGTGAAAATTTCCAGACTTGTTTCGCAGCTGTCACTTTTTGTGTGGAGATTTGAGTGGAATTTCACATGAAACTGAACAGAGTACTATGCTTTAAATATAACATCAATGAGTTCAATGTTTGAAAGCGAATTTCGAATGTATTATATTGATTTCCACTACAGTCACAGCTCTGCTGTTTAATACAAAGGCAATCGTCTTAGTTTCTCATTAAATTTGCGAAGATAATCTTTGAACTCTGTTGATTTGGTTTACACGGGAAAATGATGCTTCCGCCGTACCGCCGGAATACCGCCTCAAAACCGCCGTACTGTTGCCGAATGGTTCGATTACACAGCACAAATTATAAGTATCAGGAAACGCATCGCGCATTAGATACAATTCATTAAACGTATCAAAACTGATTGAATTTGGTGATGTTTTCTGATGCTCATCCCTTTTTTGCCCAAATATTTCTTTGCGACAGACATCTCGGCATCAGAGGGTATTTTTAAGCCTACAGATCATAATATTTTCAAACTAGCCAGCTTCATTTCATAAAGTTATGACAATGCCAACAATATACGATCATTTTTGGTGAAACGCTTTTTTAATTTGAATATAATATTATCAACGATATCAAAGTAAGCCGGCTTAATTTCAATAGAATATTCACTTCTCTCACTAAGTGATTGTTCTACTACTGAGTTTCGCGTGATATAAAACCTTGTTATTTTAATTGTTTTTGAGAAAAAGTACCTCATTCAATCGCAAGCTATGTCTGCAACATCCATTATTTTCCTCTCAGCTTTTCCATTTTTATGCTCCAAGCCTATTATTAAAACTATTAGTAGTTTTAGTTAGACTAATTAGACTAATTATTATTAGTAGATTGGGGAAAGTATGTATAACTATATGAGAATGAATGCAAAGTATTTAGATTACAGGAATTAGTGAAGACTGCTGACCTGGTACAGCCGCTTAAAGTTGAAAAATTCGAAATGCAGTCAGCTGGCGCTTGAATCATGATATAATTTCGAAATCCTCCCCATTCATCCTCAAGTAATTGCAAGTGTTTTCCCTAATCAGAACATCAAACTGGGAGACACAAAAGCTGGAAAAACGACTGCAATTTTTTTTTGTGTATATTTAGTTTAAAACACTTAAAATAATAAATTATGTAAAAAACTCGCTCAAAAAATCTTGAAAACAATTAAAATAACAACATTCTATAAATTTTCACCAAAAATTAACTTCCTTTACAATTTTTTGCCAGCTGATATTGGCAATGACTGACAAAAGAGGGCAGTTGTAAAAGCATACGGAAATTTGGCTAGGGCAGGCTCGACGGATTCGGGCTAAGCCTGCCCTAGCACCATACTAGCTACGGGCCTGCAACTCGGGCTACGGCGGTATTTTAGCATACGAGCCACGCACTCTAACCAGTAACTGAAGTCTATAAACAATACTTACTTTTTTGAGTACTACAATCTTCAAAGCAATAATTTCTTAATTAAACAGTGTTAACTAAGAGTACCTACAATATTTTCAATTGTAATTTTGTTAGGATCAATTAAAATTCAGAAATTCCATTTGAAATTTAAAAAAATCAATTTGAGTTGAGAAAAGATCAATTAGAAATTTAAAAAAGATAAACAAATATCCAGAAAAGATTAATTCAAATTTAGAAAAGATCAATTAAAATTCGAACATTCCTTTTGAAATTCAGAAAAGATCACTTATAATTCAGAAAAGATGAATTCAAATTCAGGAAAATAAACAGATATTAAATAATTAAATTTACCATAAGTTAAACTTAATTATCACAATCTTATATCATTTCCATATAATATATTTACAATTGTTATTTTGTAATATATATATACTGCCGTCATAAGGATGAGTGCGGCATCTACATATTTTCATATTGTGAGATAAACGAATTTCAGTAACTTATCTAAAATTACCTGATAAGGCCTTGAATGGTTATAAATATTTGGTTCTTCAGGATAGTGAAATCCAGTTTGCTTTCTCTATTAGTGATATTTTTTCAGATTAGTTAATTAATTGTGATCTATTATTTAAATTATTACATGAATTTAATTGCGAGCTTTAGATCAAGAAAGATTTTATTAAAAATGCAAAAACTGTGGAACATACATTGTAGTTGCCGCTTTTTGGATTATTTGTTGTATAAATTTAAATTATCACAAACAGTGGAAAAAGCCGTATCTACATCAACTGTACGTTTTATATAGTAAAAAGCTTTCTTGTTTATATATTTATGATACTCGTATGTAAATGATATATTTTCCAAACCTTCATATCTTGCACATGGATATTTAATAAAAAATCAATATGTTATGTTCAAAAAAATCAATATTTCAAAGATTTTTTTGGGGCACAAAAATAAAGAAGTAAATACATTTAAAAAAAAATTAACAACAAATACAAAAGGGAAATGCAGTATCTGTCTATAGATACCACTTTTTTATCTCCGTTTGTGCAAATATCGCGTTTTTTGCTTGAATGTTGTCTTTAATTTGTGTAGATATGACATTTTATGTTCAAATATTAAGCAACTGAGCAAAAAATTTGCAATTTTTATTTTATTTTCTTGAAGATGGAAGAAAGATGATTAAAAAAAAAGACAATAAAACTCATTCTGATTGTCATGCTAGATGCCGCACTTTTCCTTAAGGCGGCAATATAGGTACTGTCAGGGCTTTCAATCCCGGGATCTCGGACTGTTTTCAGTCCCGTTAGTCCCAGGAGTATAAAGCCTAAAATCCTGGGATTTTCGGGATCCCGGGATTGCCTTCAAATTGCAAAAAAACAACACTTTAATTTGCCATTCGAGTAAAAACTTTTAAAAAAATTTAAATTTAACTCAAGTGTTCGAAAATGAAATAAAATTTTTTTTAAATAGTGGCACTCGCTGTAATCTGCTTCAAAAAGCATATGATTATTTGATAACTTTTCCGCCTACTAGTGTTGAGTCCGAGAGATGTTTCTCTTCGGTTGGAAATTTTGCAACCAAAATTCGATCAAGCCTTATTAACAGTTTAAAGACTTCAGTGATCTCAAAAATATACCTTTCTTATGTTAGTATTAGTATATAAGAAAATATGAATTTAATTAATTATACTATAGATACATATAATAAATATATATAGTCTCGTCCTTTATATATAAACATTGGGTGATCATATTGTTTTATTAATAAAATTCACCTTAACATTAAGCTTTTGGAACTGAAGAAAATATATTAAACAATTTTATTACCAATATTTAGTGCCTCCAACTTGTGCTGCAATAACTGCAGCTACTCGTTAAGGCATAGATTCTGTGCATTTGGTACAGTTGAATTTTATGGATTAATTTTGGTGCCACACTTCAATCAAACGCTCTATTAATTGGCGTTTGTTGGCCACAAATTCCTTGAAAATTTCAAGCTTCTCAAAAGTTCTCTATAGGGTTAAGATTCGGAGAATGTCCGGCCCAGTCAAGAACATGGACTTTTTCTCATTAAGAAATTTTGTGTAATAGAATTTTATGTGTTGTGTAATAGAATTTTATATAGAAATAAAATAAATAAACTTTGTATTAAAAATTTAAGTAAACTGTGTTTTTATACCCCCACGTTTAAAAAACGCAATATTAACTTTGTCACTCCGTTTGTAACGCCGAGAAAGAGGCGTGGCCGGTACAGAAAAATATATATATTCTTGATCAGCATCACCTCCTGAGTCGATTTAGCTATGTCCGTCTGTTCGTCTGTGGTCACGATAACAGCCGTAATTTTTTATCTATCGTAACGAAATTCAATATATAAGCTTTTTATTACAAAATGGAAGTAAAGTTTGAAAATAAGCCAAAGCGGATGAAATCCACTCGTACCTTCCATACAAAGTGACATAACCAAAACGGTAAAATCTCTTTTAAATCCAAAAAAATTAATATAATGACTTCAAATTTCTCAATTTCAATTGATCTTTTCTAAGTCTATGCAAATTGATCTTTTTTGAATTTTAATAAATCTTTTATGAATTTTTTATAATCTTCCGAATTTTAATTGACTTTTTTCTAAATTTAAATTGATCTTCCCTGAATTTTAAGGGATTTTTCAAATTTTTAATTTATTTTTTCTAATGTCAGTGATCTTTTCTGAATTTCATTTGACCTTTTCTAAATTTCAATAGATATTTTCTGAATTTGAATCGACCGTTTTCTTAATTTTAAATGATCTTTTCCGAAAATCAATTGATCTTTTCTAAAGTTCAATTGACTTTTTCTAAATTTCAATTGTTTTTTTCTGAATTTCAATGTAGAGTTTTCAAAATTTAATTGATCTTTCCTGAATTTCACTTGTTCTCTTCTGAATTAAGTCGATCTTTTCTAAACTTTAAATTATCTCTTCGAAATGTAAAAAATAAACGCTCATTTTTAATTGATATTTTCTAAATTTCAACTGCGCTTTTCTAAATATTAATTGATCTTTTCTTAATTTCACTTGATCTTTTCTGAATTTCAAATGGAATTTCTGAATTTCAAAATTTTAAATTGTGTTTTTCGAAATCAATTACCTTACCGCAAGCGATGAAACTACCAACCACCAAAATTTCCCAAAATTATTTTAAGATAAATGTCCGTTTAATTACCTTTCTAATGGTAGTTTAAACTTAATATTCGGATAAGAGTATTTAAGATATGCATTTTTAAAAAAATCTAATTTCGACGGTTCTGCCAATTTTCGTCAATTAAGGGCACGCTGTAAGTCCGGAAAAAATCACGCCAAACTGTTTTCCTTCAAATTCAGTTATGTATATGTCAGTGATTCTCCATGCAAAAATTTGACCTAAATCGGATATGGTCATTCTGTAATTTTTATTTTTTCCGGTGCGTTTAAAATGGTATTGCTGTAATTTTTTTTATTATATTTTAAAACATGAATACAAATAAATATCAACATGAGAATTTAAATGAATACAATTATATCAAAGGGGAATTCCATCCATTTTCGACCACTCACACAACTTCACTATCTCCGACTTTGATAAAATTATGTACACCTATAGCCTAAGTCGGTGTAAGATCTTTAAATTTTTTTTTTAATTTTTTGCACTACTGTTAACCGAGTTATGGGTAGTCAAAAATGCAAAAAAGTCGTAGAGTGATTTTCAAAAATTCATAACTTTGGTTGCATTCATGTTAAAACAACGATTTTGGATGCAATCGAAAGATTATCTCTCAAATTTTGATTTTAATAAAAAATAAAGTTAAGTTAAGAAGCGAAAAAATTAAAATTCTAACTGTTTTGCCAAAAAGCTGGACAATAAAAAAGCTTAAAAATGAGTTCAACATTACTAACTACTTGGCTAAAAGAGTGAAAGAGTTAGTAAGGCTTAAAAGTATTTTCTCATCGCCAGATTCAAAATATTCCTACACTTTAGACCAATCCACTGTTGACATGGTACAAAATTTTTATTGTTCAGATGAAATGAGCAGGGTAATGCCGGGAAAAAATGTTGTAACAGCTAAAATTAATGTTCTGAATAACTTGAAGGAAATGTATGCTAAATTTAAAGAAAACTATCCAGATGTGTCCGTTGGGTTTTCTAAGTTTGCGGAGCTGAGGCCAAAAAATTGTATTCTAGCTGGTGGAAGCGGAACTCACACTGTTTGCGTATGTACCATTCATCAAAATTTCAAGTTAATTCTTTGCGGATTACAAATTAACAAGTTAACTCAAAATGATCAAAGTTCAATAAAAACTTACAAAGACTGCGTTGCAAAAATTGTATGCTCAACTTCGCGTCCAGCTTGCTTCATAAGCGAATGCAAGTCTTGTCCTAGAATTTTTAATCATCTGTTCTGAATTTCAATTGATCGTTTCTGAATTGTAACTAATCGTTTGCAAATATTAATTGACCTTCTCTAAATTTCAACTGATCTTTTCTAAATGTAACTTGATTGTTTTTGAATTTCATATAAAATTTCTGAATTTCAAATGGAATTTCTGCATTTTAATTGTTCTTTTCTGAATTTAAATTGATTTTTTTAAAACTTTAATTGATCTTTTCTAAACATCTATTGAAATTTCAAGTGAAATTTCCCTGAATTTTAATTGGTCTTTTTCAGAATTTCAATTAATCTTTTTTATATTTAATTGGTCTTTTATGAATTTGAAGTGCCATTTTCTAAATTTATAATGGAATTTTGTAATATTATTTAATCTCTTCTGAACTACAATTCGAAGTAGTGTAGAAAATGTAGAAAAGACGTGTCGAAACCAATTCCCTAACATATGCCGATAGGCGTTTGTATGCTTATCTTTTTCTACTCTTTCTACTTTAAGTAGCACATTTTTCGCTTTTTACTGCTGCATTCTTTTTCTTCTTTGAACGTCAATTGCCTTGCATTATATGTGCATTTGTGCAGAACAGAACTTTATCTAGTTAGCTTTGTTTAATAATTTTTTTATAATAATTTTTCAAGTAATCACAAATTGAAGCTTCACATTTTACTATGCTTAAAGAAATACAAATATAATAATAATAGAGATAAACGTTGTTGTATCTGCACGAAATCTTGCAGATACAATGAATGGCACATATTTTAAACTAAAAGCAGAAGATACACAAGTTTTTTGTGGTATTGTTGTTATCATAAACTCGTGGTTTTACAATTTTATTTTAGCGTATGTTGTTGTTGTCGTTGTTGCTTGTTTCTCACATACATTAAGTTTTTGTCTACCTTTTGGCTTTTACTTTTTTTTCCTGTTTGTTGTTTGTTGCCAACGAATAAGTTTTAAAGCGAAAAAAAAAATAAAGAAAAGAATGGAAATAAAATATTTAACAGTCGAAAATAAAATAAAAAAACGAAAAAACTCTAGCATAACTCGTGTTACCGGATTGGATGCTGTTCTTTTTATTATATTTTTTATTTGCCTTGTTGTTGTTGTTGTTGTTGTTGTTGCGGTGGTTTTCGTATCTTCCACTTGGCCACATTGGCTCATATTGCCAACGTCTTAATGGTCGTCGTCATCAACGGTTTTGTTGTTTTTGCTTTTTTTGTTTGTATTTGTTGCTGCTGCCGTCATTTGACTCAGCATCTCAAAAATGTTTTTTTTTTTGTTTTGTGGATCACATGTCTTAAGCTGGTCTGCCTTGTGGAATCTGAATTCTGTGTATTTTTTCTCCCTCGTTGATCTTGTGCTGAAGTCTAAAAGTTCAATAAACAGCATGCTGCAGATTATTTTGAGGTCGTGGCAGCAAAATGCTGTAATTTTGTTTTGTTTTTTCTCACAAGAAAAATAAATATTTTTAGTCACCTTTTTGATGAACAGCTGATGATCAAGATTTGAAAACGATCGTATAGACAAATATACAGTTTTTTCTGAAAAATGTTGTTAGTGTGGGAAGCTGAAACAAAATTTAAGCATTTTAATTTCAGAAGTATAGACGTTAGGTCTGTTTCCATACTAAATTCAAGTAATTGTAATAGAATAGAGAGTGACATTTTTCATGTTATTCTTCACTCCCGAGTTTCAAAAATTTGTAAAATAATGCTTTCAAGCACCTCAAGTTACTTGAATCGAGTGAGGAAACAGACCTATTATGAAATATTATTATGGTACTAGAATCGACAGCATTGAAAAAAGAATTGACGATTTACGCATACGTATATACATATAATTGAAAATTGTCAAAAAGAATTCTGATTAGTCCGCCAAAAAGCGGTCTTTTATTACATGCAAATGAAAAGGCTTAGGAAACTGAATTGTTTTTATTATTGTATACCACTTTCAGCTGAAAGAATACAGCTGAATTTAAAATTTTAAGTTAATTATACTTTTTTTTTTGTATAAATTAATTAACAGAAGTATTTTATTCATAGTCTTATTTTCACTTATTTAATCGCTTTTTTTAATCACTCTTTTCCTCGAATTTCAAATTTTCTCAAACCACAGCTCAGCCAGTTTTAGCCTAATGCAAGTTGTTTTCGAAAATTGATCTCATGCCTCTTGATTTTATTTAAAATTTAGCTTTTGGTCGTTTTAAAATTATAAAAATATTGATACTTTTTCGGCCTTCTGTCGTTTGTTGCTATAATAAACTGGGCTGTGGCCGTATAAAAAGACAAAATTTTTGTTTTTATATTTTTTCGATATTTCGGCTCACTTTGTGGGCCTTCCTCCTTGTTATTTTCTTTAAAATATTTAAAGGGCTATATAAACACTAATTAAGACTTGCTATTAGGACAATTAATACATATTTAGGGTATTCACAAGGTGTGCTATCATGCCATATCAGATTTTAAACTTAAATTTACAAGATAAATAAATGCAAATAAGAAACAGCTGTTTGATTACGACACTTCAATAAACATAGCTTTCAGAGTTGAAATATATTAGCACTTTTTTATATAGAAGCAACAATGTTTAAACTAGTGTAAAATCTTAGGACAATATGACATTATGGCACGATAGCACACCTTGTGAATACCCTAATTATTTTATTTTTAATACACCTCTTTAAACCGCGTTGAACAGATGTTTGCAACCTTCATCGTCTACCGAGTTTATGTTTTGTCAAATATTTGTAAATATGCGAGCAATTGTCGGGATTAGTTTTCAATCGTGTTGTTGGTGTGTGTAGTATGTGGAGCATCTCTAATGTCCCTGCAGGAAATGAAACTAAATTAAAAATAGTTTTAAACTACTTTTTTTTCAACTACAACTAATTGAGATTCTAACTTTTTTTTCTTGTCACCAACTGACTTTATTAACATGGGGTTGTCATTGGGGTAAGTCAATTATCACACTGTGCATGTGTTTTCAACTAATTTATTTTATATATGTATAAATAATAATGCTTTATTTTCAACTACATTAAAAGTACCTTAATTTAAACTAGCTTAAAACTGTTTTATTTTCAAATACTTTAAAAGTAGTTTAAAGTCAACTGATTTAAAAGCACTCCATTTTCTAATACTTTAAAAGTATTTTTAAATTATTAAAAATTTGTTAATTTTATACTACTTGACTACTTTAAAAGTAATTGTCGGGTTCAGTGCAGTTGTTGTATGTATGAAATTCTGTATACAAATTCTGCATTATAAATTTCTGTATTAACATAAAACTGTTAAGAAATTCTGTATCCCAAAATTCTGTAAAATATGAACTGCGAACAACTAAGAGGTAAATAAGACTTAAATAACTGCTTTCCTTACAAGGGCAAATAATTTAATCTTAAAAAATACCATTTTGTGTCCCAAATACAGCTAAAATGCCGCAAATGGAGAGCAGACTTTTTGGAAGCAACATTTAAAAAAAAAAAAAAGTTTACTGAAATACAGGTTTTTAGACAAGCAGTATTTTAAAAATACTGCAAAAATTACAGCATTTTGACAATACAGACATTCGACAAGCAGAAAACTGACTCGCTCCCGTAATAGTCTTTAAAACTTCATATTGTAGATTTATTTAAATACTACGTTGCCAAACTTCCATAAAATTTTATCAGTGAAACGGCACGTGTAAATGGTGGTCGAATACCAAATTCCATGGCTGTGCGAACTATAACTCAAAAGCTATTCGATATCTCAAATTAGGTTTGTATGAGAGGTGCCACGCCTCCTTGACCAACACTGTCCGTACTGCGACTAAAACCTGCTCATGAATGCGAAAAACCAATGTGGAAAGTTTCATCGCGATCGGATGAAAGGTGTAGAAATGAATTCAGGACACACAAACAAACAAACCAATAACCGTACATTCATTTTTATATATATAGATATAACTTACTATTTTATTTCATTTGCGCATAAGATTCCTTCTAAACAAATGCAAAAAATTTTATTTTTCAAATTTAGAGCTCTTTTCTTTAAAGACACTTTGTGTGAAAGTGATTCTTTTTTCAGCCTGGAAAGCTTTTCGAACAACGTGTTCTGAGTATGTCTCTTCCAAGGCAGAATTATGAGGTAGAGCGCGACTCGGAGAGAAATGAAGTAGAAAGCACAGAAAAATGAGCTTGTTGTCAAAAGCATCTGTTCATCTCGAGTTTCTTTATGTTCATGTTTTGCAGTTGATTTTTGGTTAAACTTGTTTTTTTGCTTTTTTGCAAATTGAACACTTCCTCGGCATTTTATAGCTTTATTTACACTATTTTTATAATATTTTCACTCAATTTAACACAAACTTAACACACCTGACCAACTGCTTACAATTTAAAAACATAATATTCTTATTTCGTTTGAAGTTCCTACGAACTTCGTCATTTTGGCAACTACTCAAAATTTTCACTTTCCGCTCTTCGTTGACGCGTGAGGGCACTAAGCGAGCCAGCCCTACCTGAAAACTGTGCAGTGGTCTGTTTCATAGAACAGAAGGCGTTATTTATATATA